>CAJNIZ010003171.1:11849-24264 GCA_905231905.1 Symbiodinium pilosum | reverse complement strand
AATTACTAATATTATGCTTCCATATCCCTCGTACAATTATAGGATAGCATATCTCAGATAGCCGTCGAAATGATGTTGCTCATTATTTCGGTCCCTACAGTTACTAATCATAAGCGGCACCCTGTAACCCTAAAACCCTAAACCCCACTGCTTTGGTTGGCCCTGAAGCCCTGAAGTCCGAGTGGACAGAGCTTTGATCGACTAAGGAAGTTCCAAGCCATGGAGCAGGATATGAGCCTCAGCTGAGTGCAAAAATTAAGGGTTGTAGGATTTGGGGTTTTAGGGTTTAGGATTTCAAGTGTTTAAGGGTTTAGGGCTTTAAGGTTTAGGGGTTTAGGGTTGTAGGGTTTTTGGGTTTTAGGGTTTAGGGGGAGTTCCCCTAGTCCCTGACAGACTGACAGAGTGTAGCCTAAGTTCAGCATTGGTACACTACTCAGCTGAGTTGGAGGGGTGGAAGGATTTGAGAGGTCAGGCTCATCCTCGGACTCTCAGATACTACCCTGATTTTCATGACCCTGTGTGTCTCAGGGTAAGGTAGGATTTCCGGTTTTGAGGCCGAGTTCGGTTTCAAGTTTTGTTCGTGTACTAGTGGCAGGTCGATTTTGCTGGTGCTGTCCCAGCCGATTATTGTCCCACCCAGACATGACAATTCCACTGGTGCGGTGCCGTCTTGCCTCTAGGCACTCGCAGAAATTGGAGATTGCTAACGAAAGGTCTAAAGCCAAGAAGTATGAATGGTTGCTGTGAAGGATTTCGGTTTAAGTTGCCATAACATAAGAAGCATCCAAATACTCGTTGACATCCTCCGTCAGGAAACCCTGACTAGGCATGTACGTCACTAGGCCTTGCCTAGTTTGTAGGGTTTGGGGTTGAAGGTTCAGGACGTGAAAAACCTTATCGTCTGGTCATTTAAGCCCACCTGCACCCAGTCCAAACACCGACGAACACAAGATGTTCCTC
Source organism: Symbiodinium pilosum (assembly GCA_905231905.1). NCBI lineage: Eukaryota > Dinophyceae > Suessiales > Symbiodiniaceae > Symbiodinium > Symbiodinium pilosum. Next base: position 23,304 of record CAJNIZ010003171.1, on the reverse strand, counting down.
ATGGGGCATGGGGCAACACACTGCAGCAAACAGCTCCCAAGGGCTTCCGCTGCTCATGCGCAAGGTCTAAGTAGGGTTCACAGACCTAAATCCAGACATGGCAGCTCTTTGCAATCGCCCCTGACAGCGACTAAACTGAATTTTCCATTGTAAGGATACCATAGTACGTAAGTTCCTCAGCAGCAATTCAATAGACTACTTACCAGGCACCACCACAAGTCCCTTACACTCCTACATCCCCAGGGGTGCCTAAGCGGGTCCCCGATTTTTGGGAGCCCTAGAATAAACCTGAACCCCAAACCCTAGGCTCCGAACCCTATACCCTAAAACCTAAAACCCAAGTGCCAAACCCTAAACCCTAGACCTTCAACCCTAAACCCTAAGCCCTACACCCTAAACCCACCTGTCCCTGAACCCTAAACCCTAAACCCTAAACCTTCATTGCAACATTGCAGCCCAGGAGCCCAATGAGTGGCGGAGGCCACGCATCCTTGCTTTCCGATGGTAGGGTTTATGGTTTAGGGTTTAGGAGTTTCCATTTCATTTTCCATTTTCTTTTCCATTTGACTCTCCATTATTGGTGTATTATCCCTATATTATCCCATTCTTGTAGCCCTGGCATGGAGGAACTTAAGGAAATTCTCAGGTTATGTGGGGGTACGTAAGTATAGGGATTAGGGTCAAGGGTTTAGGGACAGGTGTGAGTTACCAGGTGGGTATCCTTAGATGAGGCATACACAAGGAATAGGTGCGTAGAATAGACGGTTTGCAAGGGCTAGGTAAGGCTTATATGGGGAAACTGCTCACCAGATTTTTGTTTGACACTGTTTGATCTGCGGTCCAGCTGTTTTTTCTTGAAAATTGAGCTGAAGCCTGCGTCTTCCATGTTTTGGGGAGTACCATACTGAGACGCGAATCAAAGTTCCCGCACGACCCTAAGCGCCCTCAACCTCAAGAAGTATGGTATCATACTATACTAAGGTACGGCAACACTTTTCGCATCAACAGTACGTCCTATATTAGTAGGATCACGCAGGGGTTGCTATAGCGATCTATTCCTTCACTCTGTGCTAAGCACCAGGTAGTCGCATTTTAGTGTCAATCGCCCCTCATTAAGGAATATACCCAAGAATGGGATCAGGGTCCCGCATATGATTTAAGCTGTAGTCCTTTCTGGGGTTATAGAAGGGTTATACGGGGGGCAACACGGGGGTTATACAGCGTGCGCACAGGGTTTAGGGTTTAGGGTACTAGTTGTAGAGTTTAAGCCCCAAACCTGAAAATTCGATTATACTGGCAACGCTGGAGACGATAACGGGTTTTCCTTCTCTCAGTTGTAGCCTTTCAGGGTTTTTGTTGGCCCTCGGTCCAGGCGATCCAGACGATGAGCCTCTGAGCCCCCGCAGCCACTCTTCGGCACGAGACAGGTCATGGAAACGATCTTGGATTTCTACCCCAAGGATCCCCAAGGACCCTGACGCAACTTCCCTAAGCTTTCCGGACAACATCATAGTACCGGGCAAATCGCAGACCCCCGGGTGCATCCAAAGGCGTTTTAAATTCTCAAGGGTCAATGACCCCTAGACCGTTGCAAAATCTCTGCCTGTTGCATCCAAACTCTCTGTTCTAGTAATTCTAGTAGACTGATCTCTAAATATTCTCCGAGCAATCAAAATCTGAGAGCCATGGCTTATGCAATAATCGTCTGACTGTACAATGTCTAGAAACCATTTTCTGTAGACAAGGGCAGAAAACCACGATTGGCTCAAGAGACCCACATCTTCCCTGATTCAACTTTTCAACTGGAGAACCCTAAACCCCACACACCTAAAGCTATCCCCCCCCTACTTATGGGGCCAGATTTACCTAAAACAGCATACTGTGATCTCCTCATAATGTCTGGCTTCCTGCTGTAATCCCGCTTTTTCTTTTCCACCACCTTGGGGAACAGTAGTTGAGGCTTCATGTCCCACAGGGTCCATGTACCTGTCAAGTACACAGATTCGGCCCCAGGGTACCCATGATCATTGCAATTTCAGTGGGCGTCATGTATAACTACACTACACCATGTAGCTACCTTGGCCCTTGGGCCGCTTCTAGAGGTTGCGCGGAGGTTGCGCGGATCATTTGCATCAATTGGGTTGCTGTTAAGGAACTTACTTGAAGTTGCTATATTGGGGAAACCCTATTAACTGTTGTAATATACCCATTATGGTAGCCTAATGTACGTTCCCTGACAGCAACCCAGTCAAGCTTTGAGGTCCGCTAGCTGCTGCTATCGAGGCGGCCGCGGCGGTGCAGGCTCGGACGTCAGAATACTTAATAAGTAGGTTAACATTAAGTAATGGGGACACCTAGGGTAATTATATTTTGGGTTATAGGGGTTACTAAACCACTTGCAAGTACAACCGACGCACTTGTAGCAGTAGTTATAACCGAATTGTTCTCACAGGGGGGGGGACTTTGAGTTGATAGTTGGGCGCTAACTACAAGGGTTATAATTGCCCACTGCAAAGATTGTATCTGCCAGAATGATAGCTGGTATGCCTTCCTTCTGTAGGCAGCAGCTTTAACAACTCGGAACCTCCAGAAACAATCCCCCCCAATCTCTACAACACCTTATCCAGTCCCTGCAGCTTCTATATACCCACAGACAACCCTGCAACTCGAAACTGACTAGACTTGGGCAAGTGCCAGCCACCTCATCCACTACCACCCCAATCCGTTAGCTCCTCAAGACGTCAAGCGCGTGAGAGGAGCTCCATGCCGAGCTGGATGACATGTGTGATGTCACAGCTTCTGTGGCGGCGGCCCTTCGAAGCAGTTGCTAGCCTCAAACATCCAGGGGTGTACATGAGGGTGACAAAGGTTCAGGGTCTGGGGGACAATGTATTGAGGCTGATAACAGCGCATATTCGGATGTATGCTAAACAGGTACGTACTCGATTTTCCGGCAAGTGCTTCTTTAGAGGCCTGGATGCAGCAAGGCTTATCAGCTGCATGCTATTTGTTTGGGGCCTTCTCGCGTAAAGCCTCTACCCTTTTATTTACGGGAGCAAGTCTGCACTTGAGCTGTATGAAGTCAGGCGACAGGCCGCGGACCGTTGAGAACAATGCATTTGGTAGTTTCCCAAAATAGGAGAGCCCCCCAAGCAGACCCCAATATACCATAATCCTGATTATGAGGACCCCCAAAGAGGTACCCCTCATTTTGGGAAACCCCCATTTGCATCTTTCTTTTATCATGCAGCTTTGTCTGCCCTACCTTCAATCGAAAAGTTCCAAAAGAGTGGCTTCTCGTGTGCGCCTCATGTTTCCCAGATGCTTGCAGAGGTCCGAAGTGTCCACAGTGAAACAAAGCTTGCTGCTCCTCAAGGCCCTGCAAAGAGCTAGAGTCTAAACTCCTTATAAGGAATTGAATAGGAGACTATTATAGGGCTTATTAAGGAGGATACTAGGAGTTTAGACTATAACTCGAAGGTTTTAGGAGCCTACCTGAGGCATCGAAGAGAATGCCCAAACACGAGAAGCCGTGGCAATGCTCAATGACCATGCGCCAGGGCAGCAAATCAAGCTTCCGTGTAGGGATGAGGGAAATGTACGGTTCTCTAAAGCAACATTAGCTAGTCTGCCCTTGATGCAGCAGCAGCCACCTCCTTGAATCATGATGCTAGCCTTCTTAGCTTCGTAGTTGGAAACTTGATAGTCTAGTCCCCCATACTGGCCATCCAATTCGTAGGGCCGGCCTAGTTCTTGCCTGTGGCGCCTAACAGCTTACCCAGTAGCAGAGTCTGTATTCAAGGGGGAGCAGTGGCACCGGGAATGCAGGAGTGAGTTGAAGCATGCCTTTAATGCCTGAAAACTCTTCACCTCTGGGTCCGTTTAGGCCACGGGCTTGGGATTTGATGTGAAAGGATGCGAATCACACCTGAAAGTCTTCAGCCCTAAACTCCCCCAAACCCTCCCAACACCCCGAAAACCCCCTTACATCCCCTCATCAACGCCCCCCAAACCCAAAAGCCTTTCCGAATTTCAGATTTTCGCCAGGTTAGGATGGCGGAAGAAGCGCTGAAGAGTTCGCCAGCTTTGGAGAAGGAGGGCTTCAAGGGCCTAAGACTTAGGGATTCAGAGTTGTTAGAGGTTGGCATGTTTAAGGATTTAGGGGTTGGGGTGTTAAGGGCTTTAGAAGTTTCCTGGTGTTTAGAGCTTTAAGGTTTGGAGGTAACGTATTCAAAGTTCCAAAGCTGCAGGGGGGGATGATCTTAGCTGGTTTGACAATATTTCAAAGGGATATTCCGCATGTACTTATAGTACATAGAGCACTGACGTGATGGCGAGGAGAGAGGAGCCCCAAAGAGTATACAGCACCTACTACATGAGCCTACATGTGGGCTATTTCTTATGTAAGGTTTTTTAGTTGGATCTCTGATAGTAATCTGGTCCAGAGGTCTGCTCAACAAAGAGGTGCCTGACCCCAATCTAATATATGAGCTATAACCTAAACTCCTAAAGGGGGCTATATAGGGGAATATATAGGGGACTCTAGAGGTTATATACTAAGGGGCATACTAGGAGTTGAGATTATAGGTCATATCTGACACCCTTAGATGCCCGCACCGCCATGACAACAGGACGTGCCGTTCACTGCAAAACTGCAACCTTGGAAACCTCTTGCCCCATTTGTTCATATCCAATCCAAGCAACCAGTAAGAAGGCCTTGGTACTAAGAAGACCCTAAGCCCTAAACCCTTATGAAGGATGAGCATCTGCAGCGATGAGCCTTGGTTGCCAGTGCTTCAGTGGCAGTGACAATCGAAGCCAAGAATGGAAAGCCAAAAGAGAGAAGAGAGGAACACTGTTATCGCGGATATTTGCACATAGTTTAGGGATAGGTGCTGGGCTCTCAACCACAATCAATCCGTGTTTAGCGCATTGCGGTCAAGCATTCTCATGCGTTTGACCTGGGTTTGCACCAAGAAAGGTGCAGCATGTCTGCGGTGTATCAGATGCGTTTGGCCATGGCTTTTTGCGGTGGATATTAAAAAGTCCTGCGTGACCAAAAATTTCCTCATACCCTGGGAATTCTGGTATTCTAGGATAGTAAGGTCATGCAGGAACTTTAGTATCAACAGAAGTCGAGTGTAATTAACATTGTCACAAGGCTTGCTCAAAGTGCAGCACTTGAAGCACTCGACTACCTTCTACGAGGTTTCGGGCCCCTTGGCCTTCAGTGAGGATGGGGGTTTAGGGTTATAGCCCCCCAAAAGAAGAAAGAATATAGCTTTGGGTATATAAAAAGAAGGCCCCCATATACCCCATATTCGATGTACTTAAGGAAGACTAAAGGGTTTAGGGTGTTTGGTGTTAAGTGTTTGTTGTTCTGGGCTTGTTGTGCCTGCCTACAAATTGCGGACCTTGGCCTTCAGGGAGTTGAGGGTTTAGGGCTTAGGGTTTGGGGCTCAGGGCTTACGTAATGTGCAAGCCTAAACCATCAGGAAGTTCACTCCCAAGAGACCTTCTACACCTATAGCATGCTCTACCTCGAACATTATTCTAAGCGTTTGGAGGCTAAGGTTGAGGTGTGTGGGACGGCGAGGGTCAGGCAGCGAATTAATATTGCCCTATGGTCCCCCTACGGCATTGTTGAGCGAGCTTCTTGGGAAATTCAAGTTTGCCAAAGTTGGCGCCCTATCAGGTATGAAGACATGCTATAACTGAGTTCCAAAATACTTCGATACTTTGTTACACAAGTTAAGCCACTCTAAACCCCCCAAACCTGCTGGCTCTCTTTCGTTGTTCGTCATCATCTGGCTCCAGATGCTGAGGCACCTCTTGAGGTTGGCTCTGGGCTTATAGATCCCCAGGGGTCGGAACAAGGAAGTCTAACCCAAACCTCTGGGTTCCTAGAGCTCCTTAGGTTTTTAGGGTTTAGGGTTTAGGGTTTAGGGGTCAAAGCAGAGAAGAGGTCTGAAACTTTGCTTGGCCCCTGCCTCCCCCCAAATCTTCCAGGCTCGAACAGCAGAAGCCCGAAGAACCAGTGATGTTCTCCCTGTCGTATGGCATAGGATAGTTTCCTAAAATAGGCTTGGGGGAATGTATAGCCAGGATTTCGGGTTTAGGTGGGGAATATGGAGGTTTCCCAAGATCAGGGTTGGTTTCTTTGGGGTCCCTATACTAAAGATTATAGGTTTTTGGTGTCTATATTGGGGCCCCCGTATTTTTTGGAAAGTACCATATCTTGTGCTTCAAGCAAGCTACCTAAGAGGACGAATCTAGCTGTTCACTGCTCAACCTGCTTTCGGGAATCCAAAGGTGTTTTCGGTCGGCTGTGGCGCGATAGCCTCGACCGACAGACTCGCAAAAACAAGCAAAGCTCGCGCCGGAAGGTGCCTGTCCTCTTGGTGGCAAGCGTAAAGCTAATAGTAGTAGTGACAAGAAATGTTCTCCTGTTGATACTAAACATCCTGTATGACCTTTGTATATGATAGCACAATAATTCCCAAGGTGTTCAGCACTTAGGGTCACGCAGGATTTCCAGTGTCAACTGTAGCAATACTAATTGTGTAATGGTAAGAACAAGAACGGTAAACCGTAATAATAGTACAAATGGAAGACTCTTAGTGTCAACCACAATAATCATCGTAATAAGCGCAGTAGGGACTTCTTTCTAGTTCGCCTACGGGGGAGAATCTCTTCGCCGGGTTTTAAGGGATAGGGTTTAGGGTTTAAATGTCTACGGATTTCCCGCACCCTTCAATTCTGGCTTGGTATGTTTGTTTGTAAAAATTCTAATTAGGTTGGAGTAGTCTACTTTGAAGGAGTATTGTTTTGGGATTGGTTGTTTCAACCATATATATCATCGACTAAAAGCCAAAGGGTTTATGAAGAAATTTTCATTGGGGGGACGGCAGTTTAAGAACCAGCTTATGAAGTTTTACAAAACTGAGCTCCGTGGTGTGCATGTGACATGGGAAGTAGGGAAGATGAGCCCGGAGCGGTCCGTGAGGTACAAACCCCACAAAACTGGAAGCCCAAAGGTCACCTTTTGGAGGTGGCTAGAACCATGTAAGTTTGTGGGAATGTCAAAATATATGATCGGGGCCAGCGGGTGTGGAGTTTGGGGCTCAAACTTTGGAGGTTTGAGGTTTGGAGGTTAGTGCCTTTCAAATAGAAATCATTAGACTCAGTAGACACTTTCATAATCCTGGACTCAGTTTCCGCGTCATTTTGAATTCGGTTCTCCGTGATGATACCCATTTCAAGCTTACTGCGGTGCGGAGGCTGAGGCTTTCAGGGTATAGCGATTCATAAGCAAAGGATTTAGAATTTGGCGCTTAGGGTGGCTACATACGATGCACTTGGATAACAAAGGCCCAAACCCTCCACCGAGCGAGAACAACCATCATGAGCATAGACCTTTCAGCATAAGCAATTAGACCCCCTATCCGAAAGCTTGAACCTTAGGCCCTGAACACCCAAACCCTAAACCCCAATCCTAAGCCCTAAAACCATGGGGAAGCGCGGCAGGAGGTGGAAACAACGATGTCTGCTCCGTATGTTCTCTCACCTGCGACCCAGCCAACAGGTTGTTGAGAAAGCCTGTGGCAAAAACAGTTTCGGGTTTAGGGTTTAAGCTTTCAAGGCTCAGGACTTAGTGTAAGGGTTTGGGTTTAAGGTTTCAGGGCTTAGGATTTTGGGTTTAGGGTTTCAGGGCTTAGGAGATTTAGGGTAAGGGTTTGGGTTAAGGCTTTAGGGCTTCAGGGTTCAGGATCTAAGGTGTCAGGGTCTATAGGGTTTGAGGGTTTCCGGATTTGCTTTGCTGCAGTGTGATTTTACACACATAGTGCCCTCCCCCTACCAACGGGCCATATTTCCCACCTGAGGTATAGCGCCACAGAAATAGAGATATGAATCTTCATACCCCAAACCCAAAACCCTAAACCCTAAACCTTGAATTATGCAGAAGCTCCTGAACATTTCTTCCCAACTTCGATCTCAAGTTCTCTGTGTTTGAAGAGGCAAAGCCACCAAGGCCTATACGGGTAACTCTTTTCATACTATTGTATTATAGTCCTTATTGTATGTGCTCCCCAAAAGTGACCCCTTAAATTTGCTAAACCAACAAAGCTGCTTGCAGTAGAACTTACAGTAGATTATCCAAAAGCCCCTAATTCCTCTTCTGGGTTATAAGAGCCAATTTTGTTCTCATATTAAACCCTTAAACCCTAAATCCTAAGCCCTAAACCTTAAACCCTAGCAAATTCTCAAGTAGCCCAGTAGCCCAGGCTCCGGCCATGGGCGCCGCGCTGAGCGAGCCGCGTGTCGAGAGTCCCGGGCCTTCGCCACACGGGCAGGTGGAGTTGAGGGTTTAGGGTTTGGGGTTTAGGATTTAGGTCCCAGGGTTTATATGGTTTAGAGTTTAGGATTTAGGGTTTGGGTCCCAGGGTTTATAGGGTTTAGAGTTTAGGGTGTAGGGTTTAGGGTTTAGGCCCTCGGATTTACAGGATTCAGAGCTTAGGGTTGTGGGTTCAGGGTTTAGGGAGGTGGGCAGCATTAGGCCCTTTCATGTGGATCTCCTTCATTGGGGGGTGAAACCCCCAAATCTTAAACCCCAAACCCTCAACTTTATATCCCTATATACCCCTTTAAATCGACCTTCCCCACAGCCTTGGCGGCTTCTCACCTGCAGGGGGAGCCGCCACCAGAGATCATGGCGCGCCGATGTTCCCTGCCCTCTCCGGCCACCGGGCTCACCATGGGTTACAGGTTTAGGGTTTGTAGAGCGCAGGGTGTATGGGGAAGTTGGCGTGCCAAGAATTTTAAGGGAGTTGTTGCCAGTAAGTTGGGACAGAAAGGGGTTTGTAGGCTGTGCACAAACTATAAGGCTAGCACTAAACCTATCTCAGTTGTGGTCCAAATTCTGTTTGTTTTCAGAGCGAGATAGGGGATTCAACGTTGACATGTAAGGCTTCAAGTGTATGAGGCCACACGTTGCAGGGTCTTTGCTAGGAAGGATGAGGGTTCAGCGTATGAAGCTCAAGGTTATGTTTGTTATGCACTTGACTGTAAGGACAATGTTCGAGACAAGCTCGCATGCCAGCTAGCAGTGTTAGCAAGTTACAATAGGGCAGTTCTGTGATCCTTCTCACATGAATCTTAACCCCCCTCACCTTTTTCAATGTCAAATCTTTTCATTTTGGTGTATCTAAATCAGTGCATATTGGGAATGTGTAGTGTAAGGTGGTGATTATAAAGGAGTCGTGAGCATGTAGGGTAGTATGCTGTCCCGGTTCAATGTTTTCGTCAAGCATCCGGCAAAACACAGCCAAGGGCGATGAAACTTGCAAAGCACTGTAAATCGGTAGGGCGCAGGGCTGAGGGTTTAGGGAATATCCCAAGCGCCCTAGGTGCGTCAAAAGGAAGAAACTAGTCGTGCGTCGGCCCTATACATCGCACAAAGAGGTACAACTCCCCAACCCAAAACCCTAAACCCAATTATTACAGGTTCTGAAGGCCACGAGTTGTTTCCTCTTACTTGAGCTTGCCAGAGGAAATTGAGCAGTTCCGGAACATAAAGCCCCAGAAATCTGTTCAGGAACTCTATAGAACCCTATAATAGAACCCCAATATATACCCTATAATCCCTATATAACCCTAACCTAAATAGTAGTTTCCATTTTATTTCCATTATCCAAATATAACCCCAGAGAACTCCATAGCAAACCAGAAAGTTGAGCCTCTTTGCTATCTCAGCACATCCCACCGCACTCTCGACTCTAGACTTTAGGGTTTAGACTTTAGGGTTTAGGGTTTGGAGTTTAGGGTTCAGGGTTTCGACTTTAGGGTTTAGGGACTCTAGACCCTACAATCCCCGCATAACCTAGACTCTGAACCTTGTCGATGATACTCCACACTTTCTATACTCGTGACTAGAAGGGAGCAGAGGGAGGAAGAACCTCCATATTAGATCCTGCAGTTTCGCAATACTGCAGTAGTTCCCATGCGCTTTCTGAATTCCTTCTTTCATTACTCGTAAAACTTTCTCTTTAAGCTGCTAGCTTTGAAGGCATTCGCTTACTTTGGTTAGTTCGGCAGTTAGGCAGAAAATGGCAGTAAGCCCTAAACGCTAAACCGCTTATGGAGTATGGGACCGTTAACCTGCTAGATCACATCCCTCTATCGACTCACCCTTAGGGTTTCAGATTCAGGGTCTATGTACCCCCTGAGTACTAGGGGAGAGGAGTACAAGGGATTGTGGCCGCCCTAAACCTTAAAACCCCAACCCGAAACTTTAAACTACCCTTAAAGACCAACGCTACGCGGCGCCCCAAACCCTAAAGCCTCCAGCAACCATAAAAGCAAACCCTATACCGCAATACCGGATAAGATTAGTTTCCCAGTACCCCTACTTTTGGGAAAATCCCAAGCCCTAAACCCTAAACCCCATATATCCCTATATAACCCCATAACCCCGTGCAAAGGTACGCTTAATTTTGGGAAACCCTAAGCCTAAAAAAAAGAAAACCCTTATATATATATATATCCCTATATACAACCTTATAACCCCCTCCAAAGGTACCCCTAATTTTGGGAAACCCTGAGCCCTAGACCCTGAACCCTATGTATCCCTATATAACCTTATTATCCCCTTCATAGGCCCTAAACCCTAAACGGGAAACCCCAAATCCACCGTAACAAGCAGAGGCGAGGCCAGAGGGGTCTCGTCAGAATTCACGACGCCGGGCCAGCGCCAGCGAGGTTCAGGGGGTCGGGCGACGTAAGGGTTTCGGGTACACGCGGTTTAGGGCTCAGGGTTTAGGGTTTACAGGGTTTGGGGTTTGAAGTTTAGGTTTGTTTATTGTTTCTTTCGGTTTAGGGTTAGGTCCCCAAGGGGGAGTGGAGGCTCATAGGAAATACACAAATGGTTTCAGGGGCTGGGGGGCTTTGGGATTCTTACGGAGATCTTAGACAGAAGTCAGTGGCTATCACTTTACAAGCAGCACATATTCATAAGCTGTATTAGACCGAAAGCCTGGTATCCAAGGCTGATATGATGGACGTAGCCCCTGGTATCTCGCGCCTAGATATGACAACCGGCGGCCCCACATTTGGACTTGGCATCGATACCATGGTCCTATGCAAATTGATGCCATGAATCGCAGGACTTGGCATCAGGGTCCTAGGCCATGAGATCAAGGTCCAAGGCTTAGGAAAAGTGAGTAGTCTTGTATTTGGGGGTACTATGGTACCCAATATAGAGTAAGATTACATCCTCCTTTTGGGGTATAGTATTTTATGTAAGGAATATTATCTTACTAGATTACTGGGGTTAGCAGGGAACATTTGAACATATTTTGTGGGGCTCAGGTTCCCTGATTCCCTACCAAGGGTGCAGAATGGATAGTTCTTTTTCGTGTGGTGCCTGGTGCGAAGGGGGGGGGTGGGTCCACCACCA
>CAJNIZ010003171.1:0-11749 GCA_905231905.1 Symbiodinium pilosum | reverse complement strand
TTAGTTTTGTACAAAAGTTAATTACTATCCATCAGATAACTCAGAGCTTAAGAAGCCCCAATTCCTAAAACCGAGACCCCTCAAACAATTCTTGATTCAGGGTCCTCAAATTGTTTGGGGGGGTGGTGGTGGTGGTGGGGAAGGTGTTTGGGGGGGGTGGTGTGGTGCCTGGACGTGATGCTGGGGGGAGGGGGGGGGTGGTGGTGCACTCCCCTCCCCCCTTCACACCAACCACCACAAAATGTTGATCTCTCGCAGAATGTTCATGAACATGGTTGGGGCAACCTTAGGGGCAGTAGATTGTTGCAAAGCAGAAGGTCAGGGCTTGGCGCCTCTCTCGAATCTCTTTGCCTGAATTGAGGTTAAGGAACTTAAATTAAATTTCCATAGCAAGGAAATCCTATCATATCCTATATGCCGCTAGTACGGTAGTTTCATTTAAGTTTCTGAGCAGCAAGCGACTTGCAGTGCAGGCCATCCATCCTAGCTTCGGGGCTGAGCCCATCGGGCCTATCAAGTCGCAGTCGATTCGTGCGCAGAACTTGTGCCTCAGCTGCAGCCCTAAACCCTAAACTAATTAGGGTGCAGAGTTTGACGGGAAGTGCTGCTGATTTTGCTCGAAGCTGGAGGTTTCTGGGGACTATGGGAATACAGTATGTAGGGGGTAAATTCCCTCATATTCCCTACTGAGAACCAGTAAGCAACGCAAGCAAGGTTCTACACAAGGTGCCATTGCCTGGCAACTGTTGGTTCCGGTGCTGCTTGATGGGACACTTCACGATATAGTCCCCCATAAGTAGATAGAATATGGCTTAGGGTATATTATAACAAGATCCCCATATACCCCATATTCTATCTACTTTAGGGGGACTATATCTAGGCTGGTCTTAGCAAAGGTGACGGCGGAGAGCCGATGAGTATCCAGGACGCTTCGGGCAATCCAACCTCTAAGCCCGAAATTCTAATGAATCCTTAACCTTAAATCTACATAAGCTTGAGGTTCTCATCCTGGCATACCTATCCTGAAGCAAAGAGGCTCAAGACCCAAATACGACAAGTAGAGAGGTTGTTGGCTCCTAAATCCTCAAGATTTGGGTACTTGAGCCCTCAAGGTGTGCGCTGCATGGCGATCCTCGGGCGGGAATTGCTCCAAACACTCCCTCATAGGGACCCCCCCTATAACGCTTATTTTTAAACCCGTATATATGCGAATATAGCCCGGGGCCCCAAACCCTAATTCTTAAAAGCCCGAAATCCTAAACCCTAAACCTTTCTGAGAAACCCAAAACCCTTAACCTTTATGAAAAACACTAAACCCTAAACCCTTTTTGAGAAACTCCCAGGTACCTGCCACCCGCGCCGGCTCCCTTGGGGCCGGCCTTGGCATCTTGGACAGCAACGTTGAACGGGGATAGGCGAGGCCTAGGGGGTTGAATAGAGGTTGTAGGGGATATTAATATGGGTAGGATTGAACAATTGTGACCAAGCAATATCTTATAGTCCCTTGCAAGTAGCTTCATAGATAGCACTAATTAGTGTCTGGTAATATGCCACCAACCCTGAACCCTTAACCCTAAACCCTAGGCAACAGTTACCAGACAACAGTTCCTCAAGCATGCGCATACCCGGCCATGAAAGTGGAAGACTTGTTGGGTCTCTGCCCTTGTCTTTGGGTCTTCTCCTGATAGAATGTATTCCCTACATAACCCCTTGTGTCTCCCAAACGGAAAGCAGCACACTCAGATGTTCCCGAAGCAGATGCCTAAAGGAGGTCATCGCGTCCCAATTGGCCAGAATCTTGAGTTGGTGGAAAATCAGCATCCGACACAGGATGTACTGCGCGAAATTTCATCGCGTATCATCTGGCTCACAGGGGGTCCTCGTACTTCAGAGCCCTGTAATTCTTCTCCCACGGATGCTCGTGTCTGAGATACATAATTTCCCCCTTCATTCAGTACGAATGCTTAAGGATGACCTGTTGAGTGGTCTCTTTTTGCGGGGCAGAGACTGCCAGGCATGTCGCAGAGCAGAACCCTAAGACCTAGGCTTCTTACCAAAACACTCAGGAACAAAGCCCAAACCCCTCAGCACTAAACACTAAACCTAGCAAATAACCCCGCAAGAGCAAAAGAAAACAATTCGTCAAAACCCCGTGAAAACTCCGGACACGAACCATATACAATTTCTGTAAACCCTGAACCCTGAAACCCTAAGCCCCTAAACCGTACACCAAACGTCTCTTAGGTGATCAAAGCTGTGGCAGCCAGTCCGGGGGTTTCGCCGCGATCACCTAGCCCCGAGGCCTTGGGGATCCAGGGTTTAAGGTTTAGGTTTTAGGATTTAGGGCTTAGGGTTTAGGAGTTGAAGCCTGTCAACTCTTGGGGGTGCGCCAGGTACATCAGAGATTCCTGGCTGAAAGAAGGTTCTGGGGTTGAGGGTTTTAGGGTCATAGGGTTTAGGGGTCTAAGCGGTCTAGGGTTTAGGATTTTGATTTTCGGGGGTTGACAAGTTTAGGGTTCAGGGAAGGGGTTTTAGGAGTCGAGGATGTAGATTTTAAGGCTTTAGGCTTGAGGGGTTTAGGATTTAAGGGTTCAGGATTAGATTTGAGGTTTGGGATGCAATCTTTACATAGTGGCTACGGTTCAAAGGTTTGGGATTTTAGGCTTCATAGGGTTCAGAGCTACAGTCTATAGTAGTAAGTACAACTTAGGCAGAACCCATAAACTGCTAGGCACTCGGGGCTGCACTGGATGCTGAGGGTTTAGGGTTTTTAGGGCGGTTGTTGATTCTTCTGGGGCTTGTTGGGCCTACAGGGAAGGTTTGGAGTAGGCTCACTCTTTAGTAAAGCTGCATCCATATGTCAAGCTGTACCACGCTCTCGAAGCCTTTCGAGCTGCCACTTACTGGCTGTTTGTAGGGAATGGAGAAGCTGGTCCTTATAGGGCTATGTAACCTCCAAGAGAGAGAGGTCCTCATAGGGCTATAATATCTAAGGTTAGAAGTATGGGCCCCTAATATGGGCCCTTAGGCCTTTTTAGGGGGATTCTAGGGACCTTCAAGGGTACATACTTGGTATATAGTAGGTATATAAGGACCCCAGGGTTAAGGGCCCATACTAGGGACCCATGGTTTCAACCGTAGATACTGGCAGTTTCCATTCATGTCTTTTCCGTTCGTTCATTCCGTAACCTAAGCCGAAAGCCCTAAGCTTAAATAGTACCTTCCCTAAACCCCAAAACCTGAATGGTACGTTCCATTCCTGCTGGAATCCTTCATTCCCTACTCATTCTCTCCCGTAAAGTTTAAGCCCCCTCCCCACATTAAAGGATAATCTTGGCGGGGTGGGAAGTTTACAAATCATCCCTGAACCCTAAGCTCTACATCATATAATGGTAGCTTCAATTTTCTGCCCTAAACCCTGAACCCTATTCCCGTACAAGGGGGAAAGGGAATTAAGAAGGAGCCAGAAGTCGACGACCTCGCTGCTGCGACTGGAGCTGCCCAGGGTATTGGCTTTCACGTTGGTGTTTAAGGCGTGTCTTTTGCTGGGGCTGGGGTTGGGTTTGAGACTCCAGTTGATTTAGGGCTTATGAAGATACGAAAAGATGTGTTTGTGGATGCTGGTCTTCGTTGAGGGCGTTGGAGGAAAACATGGCGGTTTGCTGGGCTTCGATGGAGGTCCTTTTCTGCTAAAATCTTCGTATGAGTCCAATCAGGTCATCCCCACCCCACAATTTCTTGAATCCTTACACCCGCCAATTTCTACATTCGGACACTTCAAAGATGAATGAGAAAGACCCCACCATTCTGTTTCGGGAGGTGTCTTGGAAGATAAATCTCATACCCCCTAAAGTCTCATGATCCTCATCTCCGCTTGTGGGAGCTTCTGGAAGATGGATCAGTTCTTGAGAGTTCCTCAAAGCAATTAAACAAGTACCCTTGGACCCTTGGCATCTCTGGTCAAAAGCTTGCTTCCCTCTCTCTGTCCGATGTTGCGGGATTTGTTGTGACTGTGAGGGACGCTGCCCTGCCCCTCATGGATGTGGGCTATGGGTCGGGATTTCTGCCTCAGATCCCCACAAGTAGCCCTATCGAGGAAATCTACTTACAGGGGGTTAGTAGGGAATACCGGCATATATTACATGGGGATCATATATAGGGACCACAACCCCTTATTCCCTAGGAACCACCAGGAAGTCACGGTTCCTATCCCAGGCCACAGCCAGTACCCCGATGCGCTTTGTCCATCGCTCGCCCAGGCTGTTCTGTACTGCTAAGTGCAGTGGTAAAAACGGGGAAATCTCTCGGGTGGAAAGCTCTATGTCAACGGAATTTAGGGCAGAGGGTTTCGCCCTAGTCTTATTTACGTACAGGTGTGTGTGTAGATGTAAAGGGTTAGTTTTAGTCGGCTGGATTTTCGGGCTTGGGCCGGCCTGGGCTTTCTGAATCTCAGCAGGAAGGCAAACCCATGTCAAGTGTGTCATAATATTTTTCTCTCAGCAAGGTTGCAGTAGTCGAAGGCAACCGTCGAACATCTTCTGCGCACGTTCGGCGCTGTAAACCCTTAACCCCAAATCCCACAAACCCTAAACCCAGATGAACTCTAGGATTACAGGATTTAGGCGGAAGCCCCTATGGCATGTACCTACCAGTCTTAGAAGAGAGCTGTTCGTCAAGCAGTTCATTTCAGGGCAAGTGCTGACCTTTAGTTTGTCTTCCCTTTTCTTCTCAGGTCAACCAAGGAGCTACCGCCAGTTTGGGTAGTGTTTAGGGTTTAGGGCCCCAAAGTTTGTCAATGATCCTTCTTCAGTCTGAAAAAGCCCACCTAGCCTTGGCCCCCAAAGTCTGTGAAGAAATGATACCTACTTTGCCCTATTGGGTGCCCTTGGGTTCGACTCGTTTTCTGATGCATGGCTAACGCTGCTTCTCAATCCCAAGGCCGAGTCAGCCTTGCAGTCGTAATCCAGCTTCCCTAAGGGTCCAAGTACCCCCAAAAACACATACTTACCCAAAACCTGTACTATAGTCATTATTACTCAATACCCGAGTACCTAGTTATCGTGTACTTGGACCCTTACTGTATGGTTTAGGATTTAGGGTTTAGTTAGAAAGCCGGCAGAGCCTCGTGTAGACACTGTGCATCACGGCTCTTCAAAAGACCCGGAAGGCATGGATTTCAAGGGAATTCAGAACCTTAACCTCCTTAAGATAGCTTGTGTTGCTATCCTTTCTGGCGAAGTCTAGGCGTGCAGCATCACACCGTATAGCATAGCTCCCTTACCCCCGTATCATTCCAGCAAGCTGTACGTCTGCTGAAGATATGCGCACGATATCATCCCAAGGCTTCAGGACAATGCTCTGAAATCTCTGGCCATCTACCCAGACCTCAAATCCTACAAAGGCCAATACATGCGCGGCAAACTCCTGAGAAACGCTGCCAACCTCCTAGAAAGCCGTAAGAACCCTGGACCCTGAACCATCCACCTTAAACCTTTTAGTCTACCCTTAAGCCTAACAGAATCCCTGATGTAAACCCTTATAGGATCTCATAAAAGCCCTGAAGCAAAAAGGTTTTCTCCTAGACTCCCCCAAGAACCTGCTGTCCCTTAAGAACCCCGAACGCCAAACTCCCTAAGCGAAAGATCTTCTGTAGGTCTTTCTACTCTAGGCTTGCTAATGGATTTAGGTTTGCTAATGGGTTTGTTTTGTAACCTGCTGTTTCTGAAGTAGATGAATTAAGGAGATAAACTGTTGAGACTGAAAACTGTGCATGACTTTATTAGGGTGATATTAGTTCACAAGCTGGAAGGTACTCATGGTCATGCGAGATTTCTGGTATCCACCGTAGTACCTTGCCCAACCGCAGGGTCCCTCAAAGCAGTTTACCAGACTTGGCTCGGACTGTTACTGACGCCCTCTGATATGTGTGAATATCTATACACATATCTATAATTAGGTATGTTCCCCATGATCTAGTATCTTACCTACCCTAAACTTTGAGCCGTGAAAAAAGCCTTAAACCCTGAACTCTAAACCTAAATCCTTCATCCTAAATCCTAAACCCTAAATCTTAACCCTAAACCCTGAATTCTGAACCCTAAATCCTAAACCCTCAAGGCAGGATCAATAGAACTTGCATTTTCGCAGGATTTTCTAGCAGACAAGACGCCTGGAGATCACAACAGTGCAGATGTCCTTGTTTGACGCCAAAGACGGTTTAAGTAAATTGAAATGTTTGCCAAAAGGCCAAGGGCTCCCAAGAGGCGTATGGCAGTTCCAAAAGACCATAATGCTTTTCAAAAGGCAAAAATGGCTCCCAATCCAAATTGGTCCCAAAAGGCTCAAATTGGCTCCAAATTCCTTTCAAAGGTGGATGTTTGGAGCACCCAAGTTGGTCCCAAAAGGTTGAAATCGGCTACGAAATCCCTCCAAGAACAACTGTTTGGAGCAATTTTTCAGGCAGGCTTGCAAAAGGCTCCAAAAACAACTATTTGAAGCCAACTCCAAAAACAACTCCGTCGAAACCCGCCCAAAACTTCGGACCTGAACCCTATACAATTTCTATTTACAACTCCAACTAATCCCAAGAGCCAAAAAATATAGTCTCTATTGGCTTCCACAAGACAATGGCCTCTAAAAATAGCAAGCAAACTGCAAAACCGGCTTCAAAATGCCAAACTGGGCAAGCAACATGCAAAAACGGCTTCAGAATGCTCAAGTGGTCGGATCCCAAAATTCTAAAACTCCAAAAGCCCCAAAAATGGTTTGCAAAAGGCCAACATGATTTCCAACAATTCCAAAGGACCAACGGCTTCCAAAAGGCCCAAATGGCCTCCAGAAGGCAAAAACATACGGTCTCCCAAGCGGAAACAAAAGCCGACAAGTGCAAATTCGATCCAAAACCTTCAATATTCGAGAAGCACAAGCGGAAAAAGGTTCAGGCCCATAACCTGTTTTCCACCACCGGAAGCGCGAAACACAAAAGGCATTGGCCGAAGGTTTTTTCATTCCAAAAAAACTCGCCCAGAACCCGCCCAAAACTCCGGACCTGAACCCTATACAATTTCTGTAAATCCTAAACCCTAAATCCCAATTCAGGCCAGCCTCGGCGTCGCGTCTCCGCTCAGCGCCGGGCATGGAGAAAGCCACCGGGAAAGAGGCAGGTTGACAAACAACCCCCCGAAACCCCTAAACCCTAAACTCGCGAAACCCTCAACCAAGGGTTTAAGATTTGAGGCTTAGAGGTTTAATGTGTTCGTCTGATCGCTCTCCAAGTTTATATTTAAGCGTTAAATACAAATGGCAACGGTGCCTTAAACTTTTTGTTTAATACTGGGGACCAGCAATGATACGCTGACGCAGCTGCTCTTAACCATCAATACGTAAGGCACATGTGTAGTTTGCAAGTTTTATACCACCCAATACTAGGTGCAGAGTAGACTATTGCTGAAGTTTGACGAGCACTAACATGCACAACCTTGCACGCCGTGGAATAGGCTTTACTTGTAAGAGCAGCTGTGACGTTCGGAGTTGCGGCATTGTCTCAGGTTTAATAGAACCAAAAGAGGGATCTTGGTATACTTTGTGGTGTACTCCTTAGTTGAGGGATTTTGGAACATCCGTGTACACCTATACTACTAGAGGCGGTACAAGGGACTGCCAGCTCCAGCTGCACTAAAACCATGACCCCTCAGTATAATTATGAGACCAGTGGCAAGAAGGGACCTCTACGTTTTGGAAACTTGGAACACCATTAACAAAATGCAACGAAATCGGTTTTGGGCATGTGTACATGTATGTATACGGCATATTCACATAGTGTAATTAGAATACAATGTTTGGAAGTTCCATATCCGGACCCTAAACCCTAAAACCCTAAACCTCATATCCAGTATTTGATTATCCACCACCTGGCCTTGACTCCGCTCACTGCCACAGGGGGAGATCACCCTGGAGCAGGCCTTTGACCAGGACATCCATGGGCCGCTCTTCATCTTTGCACATGGGTCGTTCCCAACATAAGGGCCGGATTTGGTACGCCTAAATATTAGGTGCCGTAATATGACCTCAGACCAAAAGAGACCCCAATTGTTAGGCGCTTCCCATATATGCAATGTGAACGTGTACATGTACGTGTTTGTACATGTATTATGTGTGGGTTTGAAGCTCAAGGTTTAGCATGTCTGGCTGTCTGTCTGTTTGTCTGTCTGTCCGTATGTCCGTATGTATGTATGTATGTATGTATGCCTGCATGCTCGCAGACAGAACCGTAAAGAGATAGAGAGAGAGAGAGAGAGAGACAGAAAGACCAATGGGCGCGTGCAGCTGTGAGAAGAAGAGAATACCAATACAGATCCGCATCGGGGTGCGGGGCCAAGGGTTTTGCGTTGTTAGAAACAGGATTACAGATCTGCCGACGTTTCTTCCCGCAAGTTTTTGTGGTGCGTTCGAATGACCCCAAAGTTCAAATCAGTCTACAGTACTACGTATACTTGGGTCTACTGCAAGGTCCAATGTTTGAACCTAGAAGAGTCTCCCGAATGTAAATACTTAAAGCCATTGAGCCTTCGCCCAAAGCATATAGATTTCATCCCGGTCTTAAGCAGTTGACGTCTGACCCGGCAAGATTTAAAACATGAAAGCTTCAGACAAGTATTTCTTGAGCAGGACGGTTCACTTTTACTATACCTCGAACATACCTCAACCCGATAGTCTCATCATACGAGCTATTGTCAATACTAGACATTTTAAAGGGGCCCCGAAAACGTGGAAAAAGGATTCCCTCTTGCAGTTAAGTATAGCCCTTAATATGATCCCAAATAAGGAACCCATGTCCATTAATTATTTTGGCAATATTGACACTAGCTAATGTCTGTGATAGTTAAGACTTGGGTTTGGGGTTTAGGAAGCTCATGTTGAATGATTCCAGAAATATGTAATTTCCCGTGAATCTGGCAAAATGAAGCGCCAGGCAAAGTTGATTCCAAAGTGGGCAAGTATGACAAAATACATTTACGTAGTGGTTTGTATATGAGCAGAAGTCCCAGAAGGGCCTTGCTTGTCGAAGCTAAGAGGTTCAATGCACTTTGAAACGCTGAAGCTACCAGCAAGTTAGCCCTCAGCCCTGTACCACATCAGAATTTCCAAAACTAGGGGACCCTAATACAGACTATAGACCCTAGAATATTTTCAGTTTTCTATGTACTCTCAAAAGGAAATCCCTAAGTGTTGGACCTCCCCAAATGACTATAGTCCGCCGCAAGTAGATAGAATATGGCTTTGGGTATATTATAATAAGATCCGCATATACCCCATATTCTATCTACTTAAGGGGGACTATAAACCCTAAACCCTAAAATCCTTACCCGCCCCAATTCCCTATGTCAGCGGGAGAGGAGGATCCTCTCTGCCAAGCCCGCGCACGTCCCCGTGCAGTTCCGCCACTCACCGACCGGCCCAGTAGCAGGCAAAGCACAGGAGGCCAGAACTTGTAGGGTTTAGGGTTTATGGCTTCTTCTGGCACGTGGAGTTGAGGGGTCTTTTGGGTTTCGGGACTTTGGGCTTGAGGGCAAGGAGGAGGAGGAATATTGAGGTTGTGACAAAATTCTCAGCTGGTTTAAGCGCCCTTCGCATTCCAAAAGCATCTTTGCACAAGAGTCGTTGGGTGTTATCGAAGTTTAGGAGCTAGGTGGTTATGTCTGGGAATAGTACTCCTCTTGTAGCCAGTAAGAAAAGCCCATATATCTCGTCATACTGCGCATACATTGCTAGGGTCCCCAAGAATACCCTTCTCAGAGAGACCTCAATATTACCTGGATTTCAGGTAGTTGGAGAGGCACAGCATGATTTTTGCATAAATTGTCTAACCCTCCGCAATATTGATACCTACAATCTTCATAGCATCGGCGTTCCAAAAGTTTTGACTCACTAGGCCCTAGACCATTGCTACACTAGCGAGCTTAAGATGGTCTTGCGGAGTAGCTGAGGCGCCTGAAGTTGTTCGTTCACCTTGCTAGCAGAGTAACTTCTGCCCCACTCTGCTGCAATTGAAATACTTCCAAGCTTCGGCGGCGGTCCTGAAAATACAAGTGTTAGAAGTCTACGGGGAAGCAGAGGGTGCTGATCTTACTGGGTGACTGGGTCTCTTTACAGGCAGTTCCGGAAGTCGGACTTTTGTAGCAGCGCAGTATACAGCTCAAGCGCACAATCTAAACAGCACATTAACTCTCAGCCTGAAGCACTGAGACTCCCAACGCCTGATCACCTCAGCATACTTTCGATACTACAAATCATGCATGACCAGGAGTACCCTCAACCTTGGTAATTGAATTTTCTAGAGTGCCATAGCAAACGAATGTCCGCAAGATTCTCATATGAAAACCAAGATCCCAAGCCCTAACCTGCACATAGGCGGCGGTACCCAGAAAAAGAACCCCAAACCCTAAACCCTAACCTTACACTTCTGACATCCCCTGATCCTGCTGAAGCCCCTCAGCATAGGGCCAGCCGTATCTCTCCCCTTTTCTCAGCCAGCTTCGGTGGCACTGCTTACTGGTGCTTTTAAAGGGGTGTAGGGTTGAGGGTTTCTGGGTTCAGGGTTTAGGGTTGCGTAGATCCTGGTGATAATCCCTATGTACTCCCCCTCTATACCCCTATAGAATCCCCTACATCCATTCCCCTATGCAATCCTCGTCTATAACTCCTATATTCACTCCCCAGTGCAATCACCCGAAACCTCTGTTACATTCATCCGCCCACACTCCCTTAAGCACCAGCAAGACTATGCAAGGTCGTGTCGCATCGAAAAGCCCGCGGCCTGCATCATGATGGCCACAGAGCCACAAGAATTTCCAGCAATGTCCGGAAAATGGGGCTAAGGGGCTTAGGATTTAGGGGTTGAGTGTTTAGGGTTTTAGGGTTTAGGCTTTCTCAATTTAGGATTTTAGGGGTTGGGGTCCATTATGCATTAGTATTCATATTATTGTCCTTACCATCATTGTTGTCATCAAGTAGTGATGACCGTTAGCTTTCTTATTGTAATAGTCATATCATGACTGAATCTATTGGTATGAGCAGCTAACACTACAAATGTTGGTCGGGGTTTGGCAGCTTCAGCGTTGGGGTCGCCTAATGCAGGAGGAAGAATATGAAGTAGTAAGGGTAGGCAGTAGCAGTAGCACTAGGAGAAGAATAGGGAGAGAGATGGGTGCAAGAATAGACTGGTAAACGGTTTAGGATTCCGTTCTGCTGATTTTGGGTGTAAGGGCTTAGGGAATTTAAGCATACAGCCCATTCCTTTAAATGCCTACGTTCCCTCCCGTGTCCTCCTTCCCCAGCCCTTCCGCCCTATCCCCTAAGCACACACCCTTCTTCACCCTAGACCCTAACGCGACTTCCGCACCCGTGAGACATAAGTCCGGAATCTTTCTCACCAACCCGGTTTAGGGTTCAGGGTTCCAACTAAAAAAGGGCTTATCAATTCTCCCTACGAATCGGCTACTTCAGTTCCGCAACAAGGAATAGTGCTAGAAAAAGGTTCATCACATGGTAGGAGGGCCTTTAATATTGGGAGGTGCGAGGTGCTGTTACTAGGTTACCCTAAGGGTCCAGGGACCCAAATAATAGGATTTGAGGGCCCAAATACCAGTAATATTCTAGTATTTGGGCCCTAAAATCCAAATTTTTGGAGTCCTAACTACCTCTTTTTCCTCCCCATATAATCCCTATATATATTCCCCCTATAACCCCT
>CAJNIZ010003170.1:8415-24266 GCA_905231905.1 Symbiodinium pilosum | reverse complement strand
CTAGAGGGTTTTGATCTCTGCTCATCTATTTAATTCATATCCAAAATTCATGGAAGCCAGAAATCGAACCAAATCAAATTCGAGAGATAATGACAATCGAATTTCCGGGAGAAATATTGCAATGGAATAAGATAATCTTATAATCGGAATCGAAGTTTTCGCCTGTCCCCCATACCCCATCCATATGAAGCTTTTGTGAACCTTGTTTTTCCTATTAGGGAAGTGGTAGGTCGGATCGCAATCAGAAGGGGTCTTCGAAACAATACCTGTCATAGGCAGTCGTTAGGGAGAGGTTCTACGCACAACCGAATTAATCAAGACTCTGGAGTTTCCCCAGGCAAGTGCCAGGGCCTGCCCGGAAGGCGCTTGATTCCTTGCAAACGTTTGTTGTTTCTGCTGCTAGGGTATTACCCTAAACCCTCAATTCCAAAACCCTAAACCCCCAACCCCAAAACCGTAAACCCTCAACCCTCAACCCTAAACCCTAAACCCAACACTAGCCATGGCCAGCCGCGGACCTTGAGCTTTCAGGTAAATCCTGAATGCCAAGTGCGTCACCAACTCAAAAACCCGAAGCCCTAAGGAAGGGGTTTAGGGTTTCGGGTTTAGGGTTAAGGGTCTAGCCCCAGGAAGTTTTCAACAACACCATTGCTCCAAAACTGGCTGCTCCTGATAAGGAGCCAGCTTGGACTTGTTCGAGCGGCCCTTACATCATCAACTGTCTGAGAACAGACTGGGTTGCTGATAAGGAACTTAAACCAAGTTTCTATAACCAGAAAACCCTATCATCTACTACATGCCCATTTTATGTTCACTTAATTTAAGTTCCTTAACCGCAACCCAGCAGAGGGCGGCTGAAGGACTAGCTGGGTTTTCGAGCGCTTGTCGACGTGAAGATATGGAAGCTTTCGGGTTAAGGATTTAGGGTGAACACATTACCCATATACTTTTCAACGGGATGCCTACAATCTTCTGATAATTTCAGAAACCCACAACCCTAAACCCTAAAAACCTGAACCCTAAACCACATATGCTAGGATGCGCGTGCCAAAATCATCGGCCGAGGTTCAGCTTTGTGCAAACGCAGGGTTATATGGGGGGGTTAGGGTTTAGGGTTTAGGGTTTAGGAGTTACATAGGGTATACCTAAAACCCAAAACCCTAAACCCCTGAACCCTCAACCCCCAAACCCCTAAAGCCCTAAACCCCTAAACCCTAACCCCTAAAGCCTAAA
This sequence comes from Symbiodinium pilosum, assembly GCA_905231905.1. NCBI lineage: Eukaryota > Dinophyceae > Suessiales > Symbiodiniaceae > Symbiodinium > Symbiodinium pilosum. Next base: position 23,033 of record CAJNIZ010003170.1, on the reverse strand, counting down.
CCTATAGTAGTGAAGAAAGAACATGGAAACTGCCCTGGTAGTTCCTCGCCCAGAAATAATTGCAGGCTCCGGGCTTAGTAGGGAAGAAGGGAATGCAAGGGGTTTAGGGTTTAGGGTTCATAGGGATAATGGAAAAAGAAATGGAAACTACTAATATATAGGGGAATAGGGGTTATATAGGGATAATGGAAAAGAAAGTAGAAACTACTATAGCATATAGGGCAATATAGGGATTATATGGGGATAATGGAAAAGCAAATGGAACTACTACTAATATCTAGGGGTAGTATAGGGGTTAGATGGGGATAATGGAAAAGAACATGGAAACTGCATGCTTCATCTCATATACATACACACACCAATGTGAGCGTGGGACCCCTGAAGAGGCACCCTTCTCTTCACAAACTCCGCCATGTGGCATTGCAGCTGGATGTTGCGTCTTGGATAACAGCGGATACATGGCCTTTCACAAGCCCTATACACCCAAGATGCATTCCCACCCACCCTCAAACAAAAGCCTTATAAGCTTATAGACTCCGTATATTCTCTTTGCCCCACCCCTTGGTGTTTCCCGTTCCTCTGAAGAAGCTAAACCCTAAACCCTATGCTGGTACCGAGCTAAGGAGATGGCTCTGAAGCTTTGACGAGCTCTTTCATGCTGGCATCCACATCCTGAACATCAACTTGCTGGTGTCTATGTTGGGAGTGTAGGCACTGTTAGGGTTCGTGAATATAATTGTTGCGATTTCTATTCTCATTACGGCCAACGCATTCGATAAGAAACGGGCGTAGATAAGATTACACCCTGAAAATTTCTTATTGGGGCACCCTGCAAAGAAGAAATTTGAGATGGGCTCAGGGTCTGAACAGATGTCTAAAATATGATCCCAACCCAGCCCCTCCAGCCCCAGCAGCCCCGAGCCCCTCCAGCCCCTCCATCTCCTCCAACCCCTCCAGCCCCTCCAGCCTTTAGGTTTGCTTTGCGTTCGGTTTGAAGAAAGGAGCCATAAGAAATTCGGCTCAGCTGAGGTGGAGGGGCTGGAGGGGCGGAGGGGCTGGAGGCTGCCTTTTGCTTTGCGTTCGCCTCTCCAACCCTTCCGAACCCTCCAACTCACACCGAACGCAAAGCAAACTTAAAGGCTGGAGGGGCTGGAGCTAGCCCCTCCAGCCCCAAGCTTATCCAGTTCAGCTGAGCCAAATCTTTTATCGCTCCAGCCTTCAAACCGAACGCAAAGCAAACCTAAAGGCTATTTTAGACATCTGTTCAGACCCTGAGCCCATCTTAAATTTCTTCTTTGCAGGGTGCCCCAATAAGAAATTTTCAGGGTGTAATCTTATCTACGCCCGTTTCTTATCGAATGCATTGGCCGTACTACAACAACAACAACAACTACTACTACTACTACTCCTACTCCGGGGATTCTATACGGATGATCCACTCCTCCACTCCCCTAAACCCTAAACCCCTAAACCCTTGCTGATTTGATGGGGGGCTTCCTCCCAACCTGGGGTTCCCATCATACCAGCAAAGCGACAGAGCCCGGTGTAGGGTTTGGGGGTTTAGGGGTTTAGGGGTTTGGGGTTTAGGGGTTTAGGGTTTTAGGGGTTTAGGGTTTTAGGGTTTAGGGATTTAGGGCTTTAGGGTTTAACCGCAAAACGACCAACTACTGGCAAGGGCCTTCCCAATGCCCAGCACGAATCCTTGAACAGGAGCCGTCTCCATATCACCATAGCAACCCATGCGCCTCTCCCTCAACCCGATTATATCAGGGTCCAAATACCAAATAATCACATATTCCCGAAAACCCTGTCCTCTGATTACTATTACCCAAATCCCAAGTACAGAATTATTTGGTACTTGGACCCTCTGCGTACGTGAGCTGAAGCCAACCACCCAAATTGTCCTCAAGTGTATCCAGTACCGAGAGAATCGTTGGAGATTCCGAAGCCTAAGGTAGGGTTTAGCGTTTAGGGCATAGTAAGCCCTAAACCGGAACTCATATTCGGGAATCCTTAAACCCAAAGCCCGAAGCTCTAAACCACAAGCTTTGAATCCTTGAGCCATCCCGGGGTCTAGGAGTCTAGGGGTTAAAAAAGTTTAGGGGTTAGGGATTCAGAGGTTTAGGGTTGAGGGGTTTAGGGGTTTAAAAAGTTTAGGGGTTTAGGGGTTTAAGGGTTTAGGGTTTGGGGGTTTAGGGGTTTAGGGTTTTAAGCCCGTATACCAACATTCCTCAACCCGAACCCTCAACTGCAAAACATCAAAACTCTCAATCCCTGAGCGCTACCCAGAAAGATTCCCTAAACTGACAAAAAGAATTCTTGATTCTGGCTGCTTGGCTTTGAAGCTTGTGGAAAGGTAACTGAATATCAGCTTGCATTTTCTTTTGCATTCGGAGTGGTCGCACTGCTCTGACATGTCTTTGCTTCGGGAGGCGTATGGCGTTCAAACATTGACTTTCTTTACTTCGGCCACAGTGTTCGAATGTGAGTTTGTTGGGGAAGAAGGCTGACAAATTGTACTGCGGGAAGGTGACAAACAACGAAGCACTTAAGAAGCGAGGGCTCTACGTACTAATTATAGAGATCCCTACCAGTTAGGATAACCCGTAAGTCTGAGAAAGCCCACTATTCATCCTACAAGCCCTTTCCGGATAGAACCCTCGTTACACGCGCATGCCCGACCTCGTTGATGACAGTGAAGTCTATCTTGCCGCTTGTGAGCGCCCACTCCATGTCAGAGGTGACCTGCGAACGCGGTTTAGGGTTAAGGGTTAGGGGCTTTAGCATCCAAGTTTCAGTTTCAGGCTTTAGGTTTTGATTGTATGGAGGGTAGTGACGAGAGGTCGAGGAACGAGACCCCATGATTCACTAGGGGTGCCATAGCAAAGCTTACTCCGGAGTCAATGCGGGCATCTCTGAAACATACAGGAACCCCATCATTAAGCTTCTATTAATCTTTTTGGCATGGTCTCATGACATAATTGCAAGCATTTACGTCAAATGGATTTAGCTTTGAACATACACTTGGTTCAACCACCACTTCTGGAAGATGCAAAAGATACGCCTCTGTTTTTTTCTGATGGTCGCTTGTCAGGGCCTTCATCCCTTTTAGGGAAACCCTTGAACCTAAAGCCAAGCCTAGACAATTACGAACATGATCCCCGAATACTCTTCATACACACGAACATATTCTAAGAAAATTGGCCTTTGCATCCATATGCCCTTGCCATCTTCAATGATGCGGAGCGCCCACACCACAGCTTGGATGACAAGTCATCCCTGTCCCCGACTCAAAGAAACACCTTCCCTTCCTCAGGGCTCACAATGGGGTTGAGGATTTAGAGTCGGTTAAGGTTTAGGGTGTTAGAGAATAGGATTTTCCCCTCTAATCTTGATTACAACCCACAGGAAGCAACACGCACGGTTCGAAAAGGTGCAGCACTCAACCTTGTCCCAAAACAGTAGTTTCCGTTCAGTTTTCCATGCTCTTTTCGATTTGATTCTCCATTGTTGGGGACTCAGGAAGTAGGTTGATAACCCCTATAACCCAAATAGTAAGCTTAAGTATCCTCATGATCTACCTACTTTTTAAGTCCCCCTGACTCTCCAAACCGAAGCCCTCAACACTCAGTAATATAGTAGTTTCCATTTGCCTTTTCAATGTTATAAAACCCCTGTAGACCTTCCAAGTAACAGCATCTGAAACTTGGGTATGTCAGAGCACATATCCTCGTTCCTCTTACGGTAGAGCTTAGGTAGTTTTGGGATTTTACCCCCCAATGGATGGATAATCAAATGGAAAAGACCATAGACTATAGAAAATTGTAGGTAGGAATAAGGTATATCAGCACGTTTCGTGACAAAAGTGAGTGGACCTCCTTCAGCCCCTATCAGTTAGTGTTCGTTCATGCGCGGCCTGAGCGCGTAGTGGGCCCATTTGCTTGCGGATGACCTGGGCCAGCAGTAGTAGTGGTAACAGCAGTATTAGCAGCAGCTGATGTGGCGCTGGGAGTGGGAGCAGGAGCAGTAGTAATAGTCGTGGTCATGGTGGTGGTCATGTCGTGGTAATGTTGGGAGCAAGCCCTAGACCCTAATCCTGAACCGTGAATTCTGGACCCTAAACTGGCGGGAGCAGCAGTAGCAGCAGCAGCAGCAGTAGGAGGGAAGATGCCCGCACAGGTTTCGCTAGGAAAAGCCCCCAAACGCTGGTGCCACAATAGCTGGAATACGGATTTCGGGCTACCAGAATCTTGTATCTGCCTATTCTGGAATAACTACCTGAGGTTTTGTCCAGGTACCAGCGTTACTCCAGAATAACACTAAATATGAAATTGCGTTAATCTTCTACGTACATCCAGTTTCCACTGGATCCTCCATTTGCTTGTCCAATCCATTATCCATTATGGCTACTGTTCACGTGAACTCTATTTGTCCCTATATATCCCTGTATGAGCAGCTGCTTAAAACACCTTTCCGCAGATTGCAAAAACCTGGTTTTGCTCATTAAAAACACCCGTCATTTTCCGCAACGTACGATTTTTACAGTCTTTGGTTCTCAGGGTATAGGGTTTTCTTCATGACTGGATATGATCTGTGCCTGACGTCTTCTACACGATGATAACGGCTGCCGCTGACAGCCCTATATAATCCTTCTAAACCCTAGACCTTAGGGTTCTACATCCGCTGTTATACTATATTTAAATTTTCTGAACCCCAAACCCTAAGCCCTGAATCCCAAATGTTAGAGCCTTGGCCTTGATGCGCCGGCGCAGAAGAATGTGCTAGCGGCAGATCTTTGCATTAGCTAGGCTTAAGTAAATTGATCGTTTTTCCGCTTACTTGAACCATATGAAGCTTAAGTAAATTGACCGTTCTTGCCTATTTACCTAAAGCATGCAGGTGGAGGGTTAGGCCCCGCTTTCAGCAAAGGACCCTAAAACCTAAACCCAAGCCCGAAGCCCCTATGCCCTAAACCTCAAGAGACTAGAGTTGTTGTATGCCATGCCCCGGGCCGAGTCTAGCAAGCCTTGGGCCTGCACAGGTGCAAGAACTGGCTATAGGGATCTTTCTGGGTTTAGGGTTTAGGATTTAGGGTTTAGGGTATAGGATTTAGGCTTAGGAGTTAGGATTTAGGGTATGGGATTTAGGGTTGAGGTTCTAGGAATCTATAGGAGTAGGGTTTAGGGTTATGCAAGGATATATGGGGAGATCTGAGGACATGATAACGGACAATCAAATGGAAAAGAACATGGACAATTAAATAGAAGCGCAGTGGTTTATAGCTTATATGGATTAGGGATCAGGGTTTCCGCACATTAGGGATCCTTTTTTGGGGGGTTCGTAGAATCCTATAGTAAGACAATTTCGGGGTCCATATTGAGGCCCTCTATGTATGGAAACACCCAAAGGCGCATTTAAGGATTGTATTGGGAACCCATAAGTGTGCATTTCTGGCTAGGCTTGTCAAGGTTTCAGGGTTTACGAGAGTGTAGGGCCACCGGTAATTGCCCGGAAACCCATGGTATGTCATCTGCAGGAATTCCAGAAACCCCTGTTGCTCTTCTGGCCGTTGCCGCTGATGTTGCTGCTTCTGTTGTTGCAGTTGCCAGCTAAAACTCTGAACCCTAAACCCTAAAAAAGCAAACCAGGTACATGCCAGCTATGCCGCCAATCTGTACATGCAGCGTCTGCGGCCGCGAAGTTCTGAACTCAATTCCAATCACAAGGCCAAACAGTACCCGAAACCCTAAACATTAGGGTTCAGGGTTTAGGGTCTTAAGTCCTAAGCCCTATACGGTAAACCCTAAAAATCCCAAGAACAGTCCAGAGTCCATAAGAATGCATCTCAGAGCAACAAATTCTCCGATAGATACCGCCGTCAAAGGCCCCCCCATATGTTTGCGAATGGGCTCCCCTGTACAACCTAAGGAACAATATTCATTATCCGAAAGCACCACCTGTTTTAGAGCTACACGCCAGACATATGAGCTATAGTCTAAACTCCTAGTATCCCCCTTCATAATTCCTATAGTACCCCCTTTTTCATCCCCTATTATAATATAAGCCCCCTTGGAAGGAGTTTAGATTATAGCTCATGTGCCACGTATCTGTTGCAGCTGGCCTCCAGACGGTGCTGGTTTCGGTTCAGGATATCATCCAGTGTCCTCATGGACACCTTACTGGCGCAATTGCTGAGATCTGCCCGCGACCAAAATCTACGAAATAACTCCCTCCCCTAAGATTTCCCCCAGACAAAGAACAGTAATTCCCAATGTAAGACCATCATACATTAAGCAGAGGAAGGAACATTCATTATCACAGGAGTGGAATGCTTTATGGCTAGAATGGAATAACTGAGGCTAGTCTGTTCCTTTGTGGCGGGAGGAAGCTGGAAAGTATCCATCAGCATCTCTCTCACACCGCGCCCTCATGCCCATCCTCCTACAGTTTCAGAATGCCTTACGCCTAACGCAAGCATCTGTAACTGGTCTTGGGCAAAGTGCGGCCTTGTGGATGAAGCTGGCTTTAAGCTGCAATTCCATGTTGTTAGCATGCTGGAGCCCAGAGAAAAAGCTAATGAGTTGCCGAATCAGAGTTGGCAGGCACAGCTTATGCCCGAAAGATTTGAAAGAGGAGTCAACTGGCAACTTCAACCTATAATCCTTGTAGTTTCCATTTTTTCGATTATCCCTATGTAAGCCCAATATAACCATATAACCCCAACATAACCCTCTGGGGGTCTCCAGAGGCCTTCTGTCCGGGGGGCTCACCATGCTGAGGGCACACTTCTTGGACACTTGTGAAGTGCGAAAGTATGAAGAATGAATGGTTCTGCCCATGGTAGCTTCAGAAAAAAATAGGGGACCCCAATATATAGACCCCAATGTACCATAGTGCTTATTATAGAGACTCCTAAAATAGGGTACCCCTAACTTTGGGAAACACCGCCAATTGCTTTGCTGATGATTATTGTGCGCTACAGCTCTTGCATTGTTTGTCACGCTTGCAGTTGGTATATTTTGCAGTGGCCTAGTCTACCGCCAATCGTGTTGTTACGATTTAGGGGTTAGGGTTTAGGTTACCTCTGCGGCAAGTGCCGCTATATCTGGTCCCCCTCGACACAGCGGTCATCCCCTACACCCTAAACCTAAGCCCAAACTCTAAAAGTCTAAAACCCAGGCCATGTTCTGCCTTAACCCTAAAGCGCCGGACCCTAAACCCTGAACCCCAGGCCCAAGCCAACCCTAAACACCCAACCCTAAACCCCGAACCCCAAAACTCCCAAAACACCAAATCTGATAGGCTATGAGTTCCCGTATACTAGCCTTACGTAGTCCTTAAATCGCCCCAATATATCTCTATTTCATCCCCATTTTTCCCCCCCATAGCCTACAGGGGTCCCCATCAAGGGTCCATCCCAAAGCGCCTAGAATATCATGTGAGCCATAATCTAAACTCCTATTCCCATTAATGACCACTATAGTAGTCCCGACGCAATCCCTATATAACTCCAAGGACCCAGACCCTAAATCCTGAAACCCGAAATCCTGAAACCCTAAATCCTGAAACCCTGATTCCTAAACCCTAATTCCTAAACCCTAAACCCTATATATCCCCCTTTAAGGAGTTTAAAGCCCAAACCCTAAGCTCTATATCCCAAACCCTAAACCCGTACAGAAGTCTTCTTTCTGAAGCATACCACAGACCTTGCAAGTCATAGAACACGTAGGTACATTACATATGGACGCCACAGAAACGCCATAAATCGGCTAGATTGAGAGACTACAACTCTAGGGCTACGACCCCGGAATGATTGAAGCTAATTTCCCGCTTGCGTTACGGCCCTCCCCTGAAAAGGAATAGCACATGCATCGCCGCATACCGTTGCAAAAAACTGGCGATTAATAACCCCTTATGCGTCAGCGCAACTTTGGAGCGCAAGCTGTGCATGCGGTCAGATTGGGTTTAGCCTCCTGCCTGGTGCAAGAGTTTGAAGCCCTCACTGCTGGCCAACGGACTGTGAAGGAGACTGAAGGAATGTTACCAGACTATTTTATCTACTATTATTATTATTCAACTGAAAAATAATCTGAATAATAGTACTAATAATGAAGTGAGACTGTTAAGCTTAGTGGTTCTAGAGACAGCTAAGTCCTGGCCGCCATCTGTCGCTCAGTGAGCCGATTAATCTTTACAGGGTGTGGCGAACGTACTGCTTTAGCGAGTGAACGTTCGCATTGAAGGCAGGATCTTTCACTCCTCATCCGTGCGTGCCGAATTCAGGAACTCTCTGCATTCAGGAGCTTTCCGCTACACATTGCGAAGAGGAATTAAGATATTGTGGATGTCATCGCAGCTAGCTATGCCGAGTAGCTAATACGCCATCTACCGGTCCCTGCGGCTCAGTGCCTCGTAGTGCAACAGACCGCAGAGACCGTCTCCAGCTGCGTGTCCTGCAACAGATAAGTAAAATGCTGCTCTCAGCCTCATCTTACAGGGGCTGAGTAGGAATACGGGAATCTATTATTTAGCGACTCTATGGGGATTAGACTCCCATATTCCATACGCAGAACCAGTGCGGAATGCTGAGAAAGACAAAGCCCAAAAGCCCCCATGGCTGCGAAGATCCCGTTTGGGAGAGAACCTAGGCCCTAGAAACTAGGCCCGCGCTCCGTCCCAAACTTAAAGCCCTCATTGATCATGCACGGCATCATCCTTAAACCCTACAACCCTACCCCCAACCCAGCTGCCTCAAAAATTCAACCTCTTGGCTCATGCGCCGCCACTTACCGCCGGCCCTGCGCTTGCAGCGCCATTGGCCCTGCTGCCCTTGCTCACCTCACGGCTGAGCTGCAATAGGAATTTGGAGCATCATGAATGATAATGCTAATGCGAATACTAGTAGTAGTTGCAGTAGTAGTAATAGTAGTAGTAGTAGTAGTAGGAGGAAGAGTAGGAGTAGGAGTAGGAGGAGAGGTAAGGATGGTGAACGTGAGAATACTTGTAGTAACAATAAACAATAGTAGAAATATGTAGAACTAATAATCATACTACTAATAATCTAAATATACCAATAATCCGCTTGTGAAACTTTGGATTTCTCTCGGGTTTCGAGATACGTTGAGAGCTGTTCCGGCAGCAACTGGGAATAGCAATGGGGCAATAAAAGGGTTTAGGGATAAAAAAAAAAAAAAAACATGGAATGAAGGAATACAATCCCTATATAATGTATTCCCATATTCCTTACTAAGAACCAGTAGTACTAGTACTCGTACTAGCAATACTGATAACAGCACAAGCATAATGATCATGATGCACAAGGCTTTGGGAAACCCCAAACCCTAAAACCTAACCCCTCAACGCGAAACCCTAAATCCTGAACCCCAAATCTTAAACCCTAAATCCTAAACCCCTAAGCCCTAAATCCTAAACCCCAAATCCTAAACCCTAAACCCCAAACCCTAACCCCTAAATCCTGAATTTGGGAACTGACTGAAGGCCGCCACTCCTGGCTTCTACAGGAATCAAGGGCATAATGTTGGGGCCTAAAAAAGTTCAGGGTTTAGGGTTTGGGGTTTAGGGTTCAGGGGTTTAGGGGTCCCATGGGGGAGTGGGGGACATTCTTACAAGCAAAGAAGGGTTCTAAACAGAACAGACAAGACTACTAAATAGTTAGGCGTCTGCATTCGTCTCATGCAAGTCGTCCTAGACCCTCCCCCAGAATGATATGGAACCCATGAAGTCCCCGTTAAAGGATAGTAGTAATCTTTGTAAAGCCTTTTAGGGGTTCCATGTTCGCATTGGGGAGTATTTACCCTAAAAACCCAGATAGCCGAACATGTCCCCATGTATCCCTATAATGCGTCCCTATATCCCCGTAGATATCCCTTCTAACCCGTAAACCCTAAACCCTAGACCTATCTCTCTAAGCAATGTAGAAGCGCTGCTCTGGGCTGAAAGATCCCCTTGGGCCTGCCGCTCAAAGACATTCTCCAAGTCGACCTGTACTACTTCAAGGCACAGGGAGGTTATAAATGAGGCTATCAATGGGCTAACCCCAATATAACCCCATTTATGGGCTACTTACTGAGTCCCCTGGGCTTGCAAAAAGGCAAGTACCCAAACAGACGTACAGGAACAGCATGAGATGAGCCAGCACAAAGCTTCTTGGAAGATTCCACCTTAAACCCTAAACGCTACACCCTAAACCCTTTTGGCTGCAAGGCGCCTCCACTTCGTGGAGGGCCTCGATCATGTGGCCCATCTCTGTGTCCAAGTCGCCAACCTGGTGAATGGCTCAGAGGTCGCAGTAAAAGATCTCTGTTTAGTGCTCAAACTTCTTAAGCCCTTCCCAATTTTTCTGATCTTCAAGACAATGTTTTGAATTTACGGATTTGGGTATCCATGCAGAGAAAACTTGTTGCTGTAGAGGGATAGTGGCCAGTTTGTCATCACCGCCGGCTTCAAGGTCGTGGAGACGGCCGTTCATGTTTGCAAGGGCATCCTGGGCCTCCTTGAGATCTGCTGCGAAGCGATCCTTCTCCATCTTCTTGATGTAGTCCTTGTAAATCATGTAATAGCTTTAAATTTTCCATTCTCCTAAATACCCCGATAAACTATATATCCCTGCATATCCCTATATCTCCCTATATCCCCCAGTCCTTCAGAAGTTGACGGCAGGCCAGGTAGAACAGGCCGGCGCTACCAGTCACAGACGCCGGCAGCAACAGCGCCTTGGGGCCTGGGATGATATTCTCCACGTAGATGCCAATGAGACCTCCGATCAGGTAGAAGGTCCACAACCCCCCAAGCACTGCCAACTTACGTGCGTCCACGCCAATTTCAGCACGCTCAATGGCGTTCAGTGGAGTGCAGCGACAAGCCTTCCGGAGGTAGATCATACTGATGCGACCCATAGTGGAGCCAATGTCCGTCATGGTTCCGGTGACGTGCGTAGTGCGGACAATGGCGCCGAAGTGCGACGTGCACATGGCGTTCTGCAGTCCGCACGCAGTGGCCACGAAGCATGCTGGAACCAAGCGACCTGGAATAAAGGCTGCCGCGATCAGCAAAGCGGACTCCAAAATGAGAGCCAGGCCATAGAACGCCTTGCCATTGAAGTGCACTTGGTTCTTGTCAATGAGGAGGCCACATGCATATGCTCCAACCAGAAACGAGAAGACCAAAGAGCAGGCTTCCCTCAAGGTCTGGTTTGTAAACTCGCCCTGGTGATAGCCTTCCAGGCTGAAAGCTATGTTGGACGTGCTCCCCGTCACATGGGATGCATAGAGGCCCCAGTTCTTGAAGGCGATCACATTGGCCGCGCCGGCACATGCGGCCAGGCACCAGCCAAAGCCTGTCATATAGAACTTCGGCCGCTGAAAGCTCTTGCGGATGGCCGCGGCTTTCTCATTCACCTTCTTCGTGTTGGTGGACTGCCGTGACAAGCGGGATGGCGAGAGCGGTGTCTTCTCCAAAGAAAGGGCCTGCGTCATCTTGGTGGGAAATGTGACACCGAGCTTTGCCGGTTTGGACTTTGGCAGTATGCAGCTCCTTGGGCAACAAGGCTTTGGAGAATGAACCTGCAAGAGGCTTCTGCACACCCCCTTTCTGGGAAAGGGGATGCGTGAACTTAAGTGTTAGCACACATTCCGGTCCGATTACCCTCATGTAGCACTCCTTTGCGGAAAGTTCTTGCTTCTTCCATCCATCGTCCATCCCCTAATACCTGGCACAGGTCTGCGAACAGCCTCCGAAGCGCCAACACAAGCCCAAGGTTTTCCCTAGACGATATGCCCCCCAAAACCCCTAAGGCCCTATCAAGGATCATTAGGAGCCACCCCAAGAAGGGACCCCTAGTCCCTAAGCCTTAAATACCTGAGTTCTAAACAGACATGCTGAAACTTTAGAAGTGGGTCATGCAGAAGCAAGCAGGTATACTGCATAGTGCAAGAGCTATCGAGGTTCTCTAAATGACCCCAGTTTTTTACATCCAAAAATGGCTACCCAACAAGGTGATACCCATTATGATACGAATCCGCAACAGAGAACTCTTAAGCGCTATAGTAGATATCTGTGTGGGGCCCATCTGACCCGCATGTACCTTTAGAACTCGGATAGTCGCACCAAAAATGGTGATAATCAGAACAATTGAAATTGTATAACCCCCTTCGAGGAGTTTAGACCGTAAATCCTACACCGTAAACCCTAATCCTAAACCCTAAACCGTATATGACCCCCTTTAAGGAGTTTGGATTCTGGCTCATGTGCGGGCAGGTTAAGGATGCCAGGGGAGGACACCTGTAAGGTCTAGGGTTTAGCGACTAGGGTTCAGGGCTTTAGGGTTTAGGGTCTTAAGGCTTTTGGGGCTTTAAGGTTTGAGCAGGGTCAGGATTTTGGGACACTAGGGTCTGGGCTTCAAGATCTGGTGGCTTCCAAAACTGAAGAGCCCTGCTTTTGACGATAAAAAGGAAGATCGCATTTTGGGGTAAATGGTTATTTCACTGAATCAGGACCCCCAAATAAACCCCAAAATGCTATAATCCTTATTCTAATGGCCCCAAGAGGGAACCCCTAAACCCTAACCCCTTTTTTTGGCTCACATCAGGGGGGCCCTGGTTCCAGCTTTGGAACAACCCCATTTGAACCATAGTCTAAACTCCTAGTATCCCCCTTAATATCCCCTATAGTAGTCCACTATATAACCCCTTATATAACCCCCTTTAAGGAGTTTAGATTATGGTTCATTTGGATTTCAGTGTTTTGGATGCAGCTCTTGAAGTGCGAGTTTCTTAAAATCAGGGGTCTCCTTGCTTGGAGTCCCTGTGATAAGAACTAGAGTACTTCGGGGTCTAAATTGAGGTGCCCCATTTTGAAAAAACTACCCTAACCCAAATCCCTAAAACTTACGAACCCCAAAGCCAGATTGCCCCTTTTGGGAAACTACCAAGTCTGGGTAGGCCCCTGGGATATTCAATATTTCCCTAATGGCTTTAATAAGGGACCCTATATACTAACATTTTTCAAAAGGTTTTTGGGGCTAAAACCCTAAACCCTAATGACTGTTGCTGGTTGGTTGATGAGGCGGCGGCCCAAACGGTGACAAGCCGCAGTTCAACCTGTTCAGAGATTAGGTCTTAGGGTTTCTGGGTATAGGGGTTTAGGGGTTTAGGGTTTAGGGTTTAGCGGTATAGGGGTATAGGGGTTTAGGGTTTAGGGGGGGTTTCTCGTTATGAGAGTCAAACTTCTTGACAGTATTCTGTATGTATCTTCAGCTCTTTGGGATCAGTCATAGGACTAACTTAGACAAGCTCCGACAACTTTACCAGGCGACGGAGTTCTGGGGTTTGGGGTTCAAGGCCTGGCCATGTACAGGGTTGATGGAACAATGGAAGGGGAGACTTTCTAGATTAACAACCTACTGAGAAATTTAGGTGGAACCCACCTTGTAAGGGTGACTATTAGGGATAGTAAGGATTATATTAGGGTCCTATCATATTGCTCAAATTATGCCGCTATTACAACGTGGAGGGTCCTCCTAATGATAAATATCGAACCCTTGCGCGCTCAGGCACAGGAGAGAATATCAGGGGGATACTGGAAAAGACAATGGAAACTACTATAGTATATTGGGATGCATAGGGATAAGGTTACTCATATTTCGCCTTATAGAGCATTGTTACAACCCATGCAGACCGCCTCGTCAGGCCTCTGTTCTCATGGGAGTTTGTCTTGGGGCCGTGCATGCGGCGGCAAGGAATACTCATACCTAGTGTATAAAAGTCAAGCGAGTGACAGGCAAGCCTAACATGTCTGGACGTGGTGCCCATACTTAGAAGCAGTAGTGATACAGTCCCCCTTAAGTAGGTAGAATATGAGGTATATGGGGCTCTTACTGAAATATACCCAAAGCCATATTCTATCTACTTAAGGGGGGACTAAGCCCTAAACCAACTCTAAACCTACGTAGAACTACAACTGAAGCGGGAACAATGCCAAACAGGTAGGGTAGCACGTAACAATCAGACCCAGCCCTGGATGGCCAATCTGCCTTCTTGCTGGGATAAGCTGCCTTCAATGCCCTTGCCCAGTCATACCTGCCAGCTGGGGCTTAGGGTTTAAGGGTTTTGGGTTTAGGGGTTTAGGGTTTTGGGGTCTGCAAAGCCGGCAGGGAATTGGCATGCAAGGCAAAACCTATTCGAAGGGTCATGGCAGCTGCCCCTTAGTTGGGGGCTCGGAAACCGGCCCACCCTCCACGTGAGCCATAGTCTAAGCTCCTAGTATCCCGCTTAATAACCCTTATAGTAGTCCGCTGTATAATCCCTCTTTCAGGAGTTTAGACTATGGCTCACGTGAGCCCCAGCGAAGGGCACGAGAGGATGTTGCGGGCGGTTGGCGGGTCGACGTCCAAGATGCAGGCTCCAGTCTCCTGCTCCGAACACTCTTAACTCTTACTCTTACTCTTACTCTTACTCTTACTCTTACTCTTACTCTTACTACTACTACTACTACAACTACAACTACAACTACTACTACTACTACTACTGCTACTGCTACTGCTACTGCTACTACTAGGTCCCCGGCGGGGAAAAACCCCCCCAAGAAACAGAAACGCAATG
>CAJNIZ010003169.1:105369-125969 GCA_905231905.1 Symbiodinium pilosum | reverse complement strand
TATGGGGACCCCCAAAACGGTACCCTAAATTTTGGGAAACCCTAATCCCTCTAATCCCCTATATAATCCCAGTTTCCATTTCATTTTCCATTTTCTTTTCCATTTGATTCTCCATTATAGTAGGTACCTCTACCCCTAATTTTGGAAAACCCTAAACCCTAAACCCCTATAGAACCCTATAACCTATAATTTGGATGCCACTCCCATTCAGAAACAGTTGGATAATACATAAAATAAAGTACGTAACGTAAATATACATCATCTGATAGTACCCCCCCACTATAGGTCGTTACTGGGGGGGGTACGGGTTCGACTTGGGGGCTTTGCAGGATTTTGTCCATCAACAGCTGTTAAACGAAAGTTGGTGGAGTCAATGTTGAGGTTTAGGGTTAGGGCTTAGGGTCGCTGTGGGGTATTGATTTTAGGTCACAAGGTCTACGATTCAGGCAAGCAGTCAAATTTGCGTTTCCCTACTCCTTAGGATAAGAGCCCTATAACTATCATATAACCCATATTTGATCCCAATTGTTGGGATTGCGGTTGCTTAAATTCCTCTTATTAGCTCTGGGTTCAAAGTCCAGATTTACAGCTTAGGACGGTGATCTTTTTGTGGTTAGCTACATTTTCTCAGTTCCGAGGTTCCTTTGCCGAAGTCGCCTGACACTTCTGAGTATGTAGTTCAGACACGAGTCAAGTTGAACCCCTTCGCCCAGCTCGATAAGGAAACTCGCTTCTCTGTACCAAAAGCCCAAGTCATCAGATAGGCAGCAATGATGGCACTGCCAGAAGAGCGTTAGTGATTATTAGTGAGATCTGTGCCACCAAATAGTCTGGTGTCATGCTGACTCGATGTGGGAATTCAGCAAAAGATTTCCCGAAGAATATTTTGTGCGCACCCCACATAGTCCCTTGTAGTTCGTACCTGTCCTGAGGGCCCCCAAGGGTTTACGCTTTAGGGCTTAGAGTTTGAAGTTCGGGGTCGAGGTAGCAGCAACGGTGACCGCAATTTCTCCCCTACTGGTTACTATATTGAGTTTTCCACGAGGTCAGAAAACAGCAACACCGACTGTCGCAGCCTTTTGCAGGCACTTATCACCGCTCTCCCTTTCCCTCCCTAATCCTAGTTTGCACGATGGCGGCTTTGAAAGCCAGCGGCTACAGCAGCACAAGGGGCTACTGGGCTGATGTGGGGCCTTTCTGATAATTTGGGGCCCTTGTGGGGAGTCCAGAAAATGACGGTTGTAGCATATTGGGGTCTATATTGGGCCTTCCATTTTTGGAAACTCCGTTGTGGAGGGGTCCAAACTGTTGGCCCGGTGTTCCTGGGAGGGTTCTTGGCATAGGAGACCTGTTTTTTTGCTGCTAGTGTAGATGAAGGTTTACCGGACTTGTTCAGAAAAATGGAAGAGGTCTTAAGAAAACGCACGCCTCGCAATCATTTTTTGAAGTGCTTCAGTCTACCCAACCACGCTAGGCATGAAGTGGTCTTCCAGTGGATGTCTTTGCTGCGTAGGTTGGGTTTGGGTCTAGGGTCAAGTACTTGAATCTCTGGGCTACTTGGGGACGACCATTCACTTGTGATTCGGCTTGCATGGCTTTCTGGCTGCAGGGCAATCAAGGCGACTTAGGTCGAATTGTAGAAGTCTGTGCTTCCCTGTTGGAGTGGAAGTCCTGTATGCCGAACAACCCCTCGAAGAAACCCTCGGTTATCTAGACTGACCTTTATCACCTACTCCAAGCAGCTCCAAACCCCACATCCAAGCCCCTAAGCTCCAAACCCTTCAGAGGTGATGTCACTCCTACCACTAGCGCAAGTGGCAGCACCTCGGCAGCCGGCTCCCCCAGTTTTGGACCCTCCTCTCCCAAGACGCTTGAGAAGGAGGAGGTCCTGGCTTTGCAGCAGACCCTGGATCAACGTTGAGTTTACATTCTTCATATGGGTGGTTGTCAAAATTATGGTCCCTTTTTTGGTCCCTATTATAATACGGCACCTAATATCTAGGGTACCCCAAAAGGGACCATAATTTTGACAACCAGCCATATAATACAGTAGAATATATCCACTGATAATGGAGAATCAAATGAAAAAGAAGATGGAAAATAACATGGAATCTTGGATTGTGGAGTATTTTATAAGATTAGAGCTTATATGAGCTATAGTCTAAAGACCTTCAAGGGGGTTATATGAGGGATTATGTAGGGGGCTTATTCAGGGGTATACTAGGAGTTTAGATTGTGTCTCTATCAATTAGATCAAAACGCGAATTGTTTTTTCATTTGCATTATTACTATATTTGTTCTCATTCATCGGCACTAGTATTAAGATATTAAGGCAAGGCAAGCTGCTTTGAGTTTACATTGGATGTTTCTCAACAAATTCCCGACAGAATCCCTGATAGGCTTAGAAGTTTAGGGTTTTCAGGGACTGGATGGAGGAAATCTTGCACCTCTTTATGTACCATACCAGTACTTGCGCTATCTTATTCAAATGGTGCAAGATTGGGCCCCTCCCCATGGTGAGAATCGCCACTCCCAAGAGACCCCACGTGCCCCCCCCAAGCGAAACTTCCTGATTTATCAATGGGGGAAGAGTATTTGAAAGAGGGTTGCCAAGGTCCCCGAAAAATAGTTATCCGTTTGGGCAGGATGTTTCAGAAGAAAACTGGAATGCGCTGCTGATTTGTTTAAGCTTAAGAATACCAAAGCTCAAGAAGAAATGGCCACGATGGCAAAGGGAATGACAGACCCATATGTTTGAAGGGTACTCGAACCTCACAAGGGTTAAGCATGCTCACTTTGTTTTATTTGTCGTAAACTTTTGATGTTTACTGACTGCCTAAGTGACCAAACTAGGCGTTCAGGCACCAAACAATATTCACGTTGAAGGACCTAGACTTCACCATTTAAGCACTGATTTGTAGAGGATGATTTACTCTGACAACACAGGCACTCAACCCTAAACCCTAAACCGCGCCCCTGCAGCCCAAGGAACCTTGTGGAGGAGTTCTCGTCGCCAGCCTTCCAGAAGAAGTTGCGACAAGTCTCCAGCCTCAAAGGTGCATGGACAGCTCACGAGTTTAGGGTTTAGGGTTTAAGGTTTAGGGTTTAGGGTTTAGGTTGGGGTTAAAGGTTTTAGGGTTTCTATGGAGTTTAGGGTTTGAGCTTTAGGGTTTCTTTGTTTAGGGTTAGGGGGTTCAGTGGAAAGCTCCGTCTGCAGGGCTTAGGGCGCAAGAGAGCGGACGGAAATCAAGTCTTTCCTAACAGGGAGTCATATAGGGGAATATATGGGGTAGAATAGGGGTTATTGAGGGAAAATGCTAGGAGTTAAGGCTATAGTTCATCTAGGGTGTGCAACCAAGTGCACGGTCCCCCTACTCCAGTGACTCTGCATGGAATGGGAGGTGAAGACTACCAAAAGGCACGACTGAAGCTGGTTCGCGAGGTGCAGCGGTCCATCGTTCCGCAGTATCTGACAGCTCAATAGCACAAGTTTCATTTGAGTAGAATTTTCATTTGGGGATACCTTGGTACCCAATATAGAGTAGGATTATATCCTCCTTTTGGGGCATAGTATCTTTATGTTGAAAACCACCAAAATGCGCTACTCATTTGTTATCAGGTTAACTTTTCAAACTGCATTGAAATTCCGTTTCTCACTATGTCTCCTGAGAAGCTCGTGCAGCAAATTCTTATTTTTGGCTGGAGGGAACTCATCCCTTCAACCCAACATTGAAGCCCACCCTCACATCAAATAAGCCCTAAACCGTAAACCCTATAAACATCAAATAAGAAATCCGTGGCCTAAAAATCCTGAAATACACGTGTCAAACGGGAATACCTTCAACAGGGGCCACCTAAGAACGAATAATTGTTGATACCTAAAAACCTGCATGACCTTGTTATTCCCAAGGTATACGGTACTTTAAATCATGCAGGATTTTTAGTATCCACCGTAGGGGTTTCTAAGGTCACTGCGGGGGCTATAGCAAGGAATCAAAAAACTGTTGCTGTAGAGATCCCTTTGATTTGCTAGATGTTTCCTGTTTTGAATCGTCGTGAACATGGATTGAGAAACAGTTTAATTCTTAATCCAGTTGTTCGTTATTTAAATAGATTCTGCTGAGATTTCACTTGGTCTCAATTAGGTTTTAAAGACAATTTTCAAATTATAGTTATTTTGAATTAGATTTCAATGGATTCCAATCAGATGCTAAATGCATTTCGCTTGGTTTCAAGGTGAGCCTAGCGAGGTGTTTATCAGGTTTGCATTGATCTTCATTCACTTTTTAGTTGACTTTGAAATAGATTTCAATGGATGTCAGTTATTTATTACACTAATGGAATTCATCAGGGCTTGTACAGGCAGCCCTATGCAATTCTTTCCCTCATGATACTGGATAATTTTCAGCAACGTTATTATTTGATATTGGGGGGGAGTCGTGTAATATTTAGGGAAGGCGATTAGTGCTTCCCGTTTTCTTTTCCGTTTCTGCATTCCCTACTAACAACCAGGAAGTTTACCCTAAACCCTACTCCAGACATGTTACTATAAGCCCTCAGTTTCCTTGTCTATCATTGCCCATTTCATTCCCTTTGCCCTGAACGTCCTATCCCCTCAGGATTTTTCATTTGTATCGTGGCCGAATAAAAGAAACCTACTAAACATATCAGCATAATGATTGGTCAAGGGGATTGCAGAAAACGAAAGCCCGAACCCCAAACCATAAATAGTAGCTTCCATTCTCTTTTCCATTATCCCTATATAGCCTCTATACAACTGCTATATAACCCCAATGTTGATAGGTATGGTTTTCCGGCCTCTGATGCCGGTGTGCAGCAGATGTTGCTGGCTTTGGAAGAATTCCGCGAGGATGTGGATGTGTCGGTGAAGCAGAAGCTCATCCAGGACATTCCTCAAAGAGTCTTCATAGGGTTTAGGGTTTTTCCTTAAAGAGGTATTGTAGAAGCTTGAGGAACTGTCAGAGAGTCTTTATCGGGGTATGCGGGAGTCTCCTGAAATTGGGGGTACCTTTTTGGGGGTACCTGTAATAAGGATTATAGCATTTTGGGGTCTATATTGGAGTCCCCTTATTTCGGGGAGCTATCATGTATAGGGGTATTCTTGGACATATATGTATATGCATGCACGAAGAGCCACTACAATGTGACTAGAATAGTGGAGAATCTAATGTGCAAGAAGAAGATTGCGGCAAACTGGACCGTGGGATATTATGGGGGTGCACACTCTGCAGAAACAGCATTATAGTCTCTGATAAGCACTACCATAGGTAACTCTAGTGTCGCGTATTATACCAACCTAGTCCAGAGCTTCTAGGGATTCCGGCTGACCAGCTGTAGTTTAAAGCTTCCTTTCTCTAGGGCTCCAGTTACCTGAATAATGGGCTCTAGGTTCTATATACCTTCTAGTTACTATAGCTAAATAGCACAGGAATCTACCATTTAGGTAACTGGGAGGTTTAGGGATAGCTAAGCATCCCTTGAAGCCAGAGCACCACCGTAGTCAGTAAGCCCAACTGTCCGGGGTGAGCCTTCAAGTACAGTCCCCCTTTAAGTACATAAAATATGGCTTTGGGTATATTATAATAAGTTCAGCATATACCCCATATTCTATCTACTTATGGGGGACTGTATCCCAAGCAAATCGCGAAGTCAGAAGATTTTGAAAAGGCAGGTCTTGAGGGTTTAGGGTTCAGAGTACTCAATGTTGAAAGGATCCAAAGGCAGCTCTTTAGGGTTTAGGGTTTAGGCTACTCAATGTTGGAAGGATCCTGGGATCTTTTTGGACCCCGGCTGTCAGGTACTCCTCTGCCGTTAGTTGTCCCTATTCATCCCTGAGGACCATTCGCATGACCCAAAGCAGGGTTTAGGGTTTAGGGTTTCCGGTAAGAGAAATTAAGGATCCCAAAGACCAGAAAATCTGAGGATCCGCAAGACAGCATTCAATGGAATCCCCTTACAGGAGACGTTGAACACAAGTCCTTCTGTTTATGTATTCTTGGGGCCGCTTTTGAAGCAAGGCGTTAGATTGTGTTTTGTTTCCACAAGTAGGCCCTAATATATACCCCAAGATACTAAACCCTGCACCCGAAATCCTTTGCCCTGAAACCTAAAGCCTTCAATAAACTTCATTTTTTATTGACAGACTTGTCAAATCCAGGAGCAGCTCTCTTCTTGCGAGGCTCCGCCCGCCGCAAAGGAGGAGATTTGGTATGCAGGGGTATTGTAGACGCCTGAGTAACTACCAGTATTCCTCGGTACCCCAGTAGAACCATGTTTCCCTTTTCATGTTGGGGTTGCCTTGTTAAAGCTGAACATTGGTACCCTTACTATGAATGGGTTACTGGGGAATACAGATTCTTTGCCCGTACGATCCGTATGGACTTGTAAAATCTAAAACTATGGTACTAGATCCCAAAAGCCTATTCTATGTTTTCACGGCCGCAAACTCCTCGTAACAAAACATACATGCGAACCCAGGTGAGTCATAGTCTAAACTCCTTGTATCTCCCTTCATACCCCCCAAAAGTAGTCCCCTATTTGGTTCCATATATAACACCCCTTTAAGGAGTTTAGAGAGTTTTAGACTACAGCTCAAGTAGGCACCTGTGGAAAGGATCGTCGTCTTTGTAGAGCCCCCTTTGGGTTTCCATGTAAGCCAAAGTCTAAACTCCGAAAAAGGAGATTGCAGGGGACCATATAGGTGAGTATCACAAGGCTTTTTAAAGGGGATACCAGGAGTTTAGACAATAGCTCATGTTACTGATGGGGCGTGCACTTGGAACAGAATTGGCCCTTTCTCAGCCTTTGAGTCGACCCTGGTATTTCTAGGCCTTTTTTGAGGGTTTTAGGGTTTTAGGGTTGAGGGGTTAGGGAGGCCACTTGCGGTATTTTTTCGGGATATACATTAGGAGGACCCCCCACCCTGTAATAGTGGTATAATAAGAATATAAGAGGACCCTAATATAATGCCTTTTATCCCTTATAGTCTATATAAGATATACAGCTAAGGTTCGGCCCCAGCCTGTAATGGTGGTGTAGTAGGACGATTCAAGGGTTCGAACACGATTACCAGTATCCCTTGTGGTCACTGTTTGTGGATGGGAGCTTAACCTAGCTTACAGCAACCTTTGCACTTGCATCAAATCCCAATACTTACCGGTTCTTAGTAATTAGGGAATATGGGAATATGATTCCTTATATAAGCCCTATATCACACATTCCCTTATTCCCGACTAGCCCTAAACCCTAACCCTATATATATATATGTATATCCATGTATTCATATATTCCCATATTCCCGCCCCCTCCCGCAGCAAGATGAGGAGAGCGCCATCCCGCTAGGGCATGACAAGAAGGCGCTGGGCAAGCGGGACATCATGAAGCTGCTCAAGAGCCTGCAGGCCAGGGTTGATGTGGGGATTATCTTGCTATTCAAGGACTAGATAGGCAATATATAGGGTTTATACCGGGATTATGTATATAGGGATTAGATAGGGACACATAGGGGTCATATAGTTACATGTAGGCTTTAGGGATTGGGGGTTTTGGGTTTTGCATAGAGCGTATACATCTTGTAGGGTTTAGGGTTTACGTACTGGGGGGTGGTAGGGAGCAAGGAAAGTCATCTTTTGGGGGCTATATTGGGATTACATTTGTGGGAATTTCACGAGATGGTCCCTGCATAGTCCCGATGGCCCTAAGGCGGAGCACGACCCTATGTGATCTTCTTATTCTCCACCCTAAGCCCAAATCCCCAACCCTTATGTTGAGAAATCCCCAGGTGAGCTTCAGCGAGCCTAACTTTCAAGAGGAGCTGGCCAGGTTAAAAGAAGCAGATACGAAACTTGGCCGTAAAACTTGTTGTGGGAGTTCAAAGGCTATTTCTTGCATGGTTGATTCTGGACTCTAAGCTTTATACCCTAAACTTAGCCTAGGCTTCATTCCCCCAAAGGGTCCATGTACCCAACAATCAGGTACTTGGGTTTTGGGTAATAGTAATTATAGTATTGGCTTTGGGTAAGTATATGATTATTAGGTACTTGGACCCTTAGGGTCCATTGGTCACGAGACAGCTTAGGAAAGCAGCTGGGAAGGCGGAGGCCAAGGGCTTCATCTCTCTTCCTGGCCGCAATGATCTTGCTTCTGGGTTGCTGTTAGAAGGATCTTGAATGAGGTTACCAGGTTTAGAGCGTTTAGAGTTCAGGGTTTGAGTTGCCTTGATGGAGACTCACATAGAAAAACAGGTTACCGAGTACAGGTATACAGGAAATGAGAAGGTTTCCCACCAAGGTAACTCATCTGACGTTGCTCAGCTCCCCGGATAACCTCATGTAAATCCAGCTTCCATGTCATGCTCCATTTGCTTCTCCACTTGGGCAACTTATCCCTAAGCCCTAAACCTGAAACGCTGGGGCCTAAACCCTGATCCTTGAACCCTAAACCCTAAATCATCTAGATCCTATACACCTTATCTTTAGTTAGCTGGCAGAAACACCCAGGCTTTCGCCATCCAGTCTCAGTTAGCTCCCTGCTTTGGCTTCGAGGACAGCAAGGCAGCTTGCTGAAACGAAGATAGGGTTTAGGGTGTCAGGTTGAGGTCCGGGGTTCAGGGTTTCAGGCTTCAGGGTTGA
Source organism: Symbiodinium pilosum (assembly GCA_905231905.1). Classification (NCBI taxonomy): domain Eukaryota; class Dinophyceae; order Suessiales; family Symbiodiniaceae; genus Symbiodinium; species Symbiodinium pilosum. The sequence goes on along the minus strand of CAJNIZ010003169.1, from coordinate 117,318 downwards.
GTGTGGAGGGTTGAGGGTTTAGGGTTTAGGCTTCCGGGTTCAGGGTTCAGGATTTAGGCTAAGGGTTTTGGTTTCGTTGTAATTTACTCCCCAAGCAACACTAAACTGAGGAGGCGCCCCGTGTAGAGAACTGTCCTTTACAAGGAGGGCGACACGAGGTTTCAGGTGAATTTGAGGGAAGGTACCTACTACAGAAACTACGAATCCTTCTAGAGGGGGCATAGGGGTTATGTGGGGATATATAATGGATGTGTACTGATACTCAGGGTTTAGGAATTGGGCGGATCATTCTGTACTATACGAAAGTAATGCAGGATTTGAGTATCAACAGTAGGGGAGTGGGACTGCACATTACTGATTTTTTGGGGGGGTTCTGATAGATTTAACAGATTCAGTTTCCTCATGTAAACTTGCGATAAGTGGAGGCTTGCGAAAGGATTCCCACGACGAAGACCCAACATATGAGCTATAGTCTAAACTAAACTCCTCAAAGAGGGTTGGGGGATTACATAGGGGAATACTATAACGGTTATCAAGGGGGATACTTGGAGTTTTGATTATAGCTCATAATTAGAAGCTCCCGAGCAAGACTACATTGCGAAACTCGAAGCTCTGATTTTGGAACGCGCGCCTCAAGTCCTTACTTAAGACAACCTTAATTACGGAATACCAAATCCTAAGACCCGGGCCCCAAGTTTTAGGAATCTAAATCCCCAACCTTACTGGGAGTATAGTAGGGACTAAGGGAGTGTATTATATAGGGATGATATTCCCTTACTCCCTCTTGAGCCCCAGTAAGCAAGTGATAGAATGCCCTCAAGGATGGAGTGGCTGCCATGATCTCCGCATGTGGGAAGTTCCTGACCGACCCGGAAGTCTCCGAGCTCTTCGATGCCGTCAATGCGTGGCAGCCTCAGCGGCAGTTTACTGGGTTGCTGTTAAGACACCCCTAAATTAGGGGTTATATAGGGACATTACCCCTACCCATGATGAAGAATCAGATGGACAAGAAAATGGAAAATGACATGGAAACCGGGGTTTGTGGTTTAGGTTTGCTGCTGAAGCACTTAAATTGAGCTGTACCGTAACAGGGATATTTAGTAAACGATAAGTTTCCTGATTCCAGTAACTTGGCTTAACTTCCTTAAACGCAACCCAGTTTAGGGTACACAGCTTGGGGTTTCAAAGAGCTGAGGGCGAGGTTCTAAAAGGAGAGGTTTAGGAATTCGGTTGTAGTGTTCAGGCAAGAGGGAGCCAGCTGCTTCATCTTCGCGCACGTATGTTAGTCTGTCAGAAGACTCCTAGCAAGTATGTCTTACTGCAAAGTCGCAAGACGAGAAAAGCATATAGTCAATCAAGGGTTACTGGCTGTGGCCTACAAACTGTCAATTTCTGAAGCACAAATATTTTCCAAAGTTTGATGCTGGCGTAGTAGTTTGGGAGGCGTTGTCAGCAGCAGGCTCACGGTGAGGGCGTAGAGCGTAGGGTTCCAGTGCCACTCCGCACTGCAAGCTGCAATCCTTGCTTAAACCGAATCACTTGACTTCGAGCTCCTAAGCCAAAAAGCTCAAGTCCCCATCATGGAACTTTTATACGCTGAGCCCGTCCTCTTAATAATCCCAATTTCCATTCAATGTTCCATGTTGTTTTCCATTTGATTTTCTATTGTTGGGTGCTATCCCATTTTTTTTAGCTCATCTTATTGACTCTGAACCTTTGAGTCAGGAAGCTGGGAATGTCTCCGGCTGCCTGCAAAGCGTTCCGCGCGAGCGTGCAGCCGTGAGTGCATGGAGGACCAGGCTCAGAGAGTCACAGTCAAGCATATGAGCCATAGTCTAAATTCCTTAAAGGGGGTTACATCGGAGATTATATAGGGGAGTATTAAAGGGGTTACTAAGGGGCATACTAGGAGCTTAGACAATGGCTCATATGGGTTCAGGATGTATGTTTGTTTGGGGTGGGGCAGGTTATCAGACCTTAGGAAGGCATCAGCACAGGGTTTCGGCGTTTAAGGCTCATTGCCTCAAAGCGTTCAGTAATAATATTCATAGAAATCGTAAGAACAGAAATAATACTAACAATAATAACAATAATAGACCAGAGGTTTACAGTGTATAGGGGTTATATAGGGGTATATTGGCTTGAGCTTTCGACAGGGTGTGCGGAGTGCTTTTTATGGGTGGTTGTCAAAATTATGGTCCCTTTCTGGATCCCACTATAATACGGCGCATAATATTTAGGCTACCTAAACAAGGATCATAATTTTGACAACCACCCATATACTTAGGTGTGAAAGCATGAGGCCCCTACAGTGGAATTCGGTTAAGGCCTCCTCGGACCAGTAAGAACAGGGATTTGGACCTCGGAAATGGTCAAATCACACAACTGAATACTTGAAAAGCCATAGCCAAGTCCCATGAACGTGACAGCAACGTGGCAGAAGAAAAGCGCCTATGCACAGCCCTTCTGTGATTCTATCATCCATTGATGGTCAAAATCCTGCATACCAACAGGTCTTGCGAGGTTTTTTTGCGTGAGCAGAGCTTTGGTGGCTTGATCGATTCCAAGCTGGACGAGCCTATTGTAAGGAACGGTCTTTAAGTGCTGAATCCTAGATTCCTAGATGCCCCACGTTGGCCGGACATGCTACATCCTAAGCCCTCAATGCCAAAAATCTTAGGGCTTCATGTGCAGCATTAAATCCGAAAACGCAGCATCCAAACGCTCAACCCGGAATGCTAAATCCTACATGAGTCTCGTAGACAACCCTTAGTTTCCGTTTCATTCAGCAACATGGATGCGGTTTAGGATTAGGGTTTAGGGAACCTTCTTCCGTTGCCTGCTACAAGGCCAGGTGCCTCTCAGATAGATGTGCACTGAGCGGCCCAAATCGTGAGGTCCTGGATCTTGCCCTGGTGTAGGGCTTAAACAGTGTAAACACTTAGAACAGTGTCCCCTTACAGGAGTTATATGGGGTCTCTTCAAAGGGGACATTTGGATGTAGAGGGCTTAGGGCTAGGGGGCTAAATGGTTGAACTTATGGAGAACCACATGGCAAAGAAGATGCAGCAAGAAATGGAAACTGTGTTCATATACAGGTTTTACGGAGACTGTAGGGCTTCAGAGTTTCCATTGAATTTTCCATATTATGCTCATACAACCCTATATACCCCCTATATACTTTTTTAAAGGTACCCCAATTTCCCCCCTATATACCCCTTTAAAGGTACCCCAATCTACCCCCTATAGGGTTTTAGCCCTGAACTCCTTAGATGTGGACTGCAAGTTCACAGTGTAGGCTCTAAGTTTAAGCTTCAGGCCAGAAATTTAGGATATTGGGGGTTTGGGGGTTTGGTTTGGGATTAGGGTTCAGGGTTTAGGGATTAGGGTTTAGGGTTCGGGGATTGAAAGATCATCATGGCACAGAGCATGGGCTGGCTTGCGGTTTAGGGTTTAGGGGGTTTAGGGTTTAGGGGCTGCAAGTTTGGGAGGTCCTCAAAGTTATCGCGGTATAGGGCTTAGGGATGCTCGGGGGCTCGAGCCAGAAATTTTGAAGTGTGATATTTTCCCAGGAAGATGTACCATGTATATAATCCCCGATATAATCCCAGTTTCCATTTAATTTTCCATTTCCTTTTCCATTTGATTCTCCATTATAGTAGGTGGAGAATGTGGTACCAGTATCATGAACAGGTTTCAAAACAGCGTGAGCAACTGCTGGATGAAGCCCACCTGGCTGGCAAATTCTGGGGAAGTCCTTCTCACCCCCTCAAGGATTTGGGTTGGAACCAAGGGCCACTAGCAGATGCGTGCACGCATATGTATGTGTATAGATATATGTATATATACACATTCTGTTTTCTGTAATCACAAAACATGCATATTAGCCCAAGATTAAGTGCCCATATTTTCAACTCTAGATGCAAGTTTTTGGACAGAGACGGCCAGGATCCTGAATCGGACTTTTTGCCGTGGTCTTTTAGCTCGACATTCGAGAGGGAGGAAGGAAGCAACATGGAGTCTCCCAAAATTGGGAGTCCCCCATACTATGCTTAACTAATGACGATACGATGACGACGTGAAAGAGGCCTCTGATAAATACTTCCATCACGAGTTTGCATCTCAACAACCCTTAATCCCAAACCCTCGACTCAACCCCAAACCCAAAACTCTAAACCCTCAACCCATGTTTGCACGAAAGACAGTAATCCATACTTTGCATGATCCTTCCTCCTCTACTCCAGGCTACTCGGTCATGTGGGCTGTTCTCAAAATTATGGGCGCCTTGTGGTTGTAGATTATATATCGGCATCTGATATTTCAGGGTACCAAAATTGGACGCCAATTTTGGGTACCACCTACATGACCTAAAGCCTTTCGAGCATGCCTCCTTATCTACATCCCTGGTTGCCATCTCCCATCGGGCGCGAACTCGCGAGGGGAGTGGCGGCATTCAGGCCATTTAACCATTTGGCGGTTTCCCAGATTTAGGGGGACCTTTTGCAGGGATCCCTATGGATAAGAGTGTTTTGGAGCTATATTGGGGCCCCCCTATTTCGGGAAACTACTATTTTGCACTGTCAATGCGAATGACAGAAGAAACAACCAGTGCTACCTAGTTGCAATCTGCCTATTGTCTTATTGTGCGTACGTGCCTGTGAAGAAGGGGCAAACAAGATGCCCAAAAGAGTGTACGAGCCCTCGCGCCCGCTACATCTCGTGCGCCATTATCCCTCTCTCTCTCTTTATTTGCCAAGCTCTGAAGCCCTTTTATCCAGACCTTGTGACCGTCTGATGCCAGGCCGCGCTGACATGGCACAACCTCCGTGAGAGAATGCCGAAAAACAACACGCAGCATGAGTATGAGCATTTGGTGTTGTACGCCGCCACAATGAATAAGTGCACGTTGCTACATATTTGGTAATACGAGTACTCAGCGATTCTGCAATGCAGCTGGCAGAAGCCTGCTCCGCCGAGTACGGTTGCCCTAATCTGTTCATCTTTGCTCTCGCATCTTGTATTGTCTGGCTTAAGCTTCAAACATCTTGACCTATGCATTTTGCCCCAATCTTACTTGCATGCCATTACAATGATACTACAACCCTAAACCCCATGCAGTAACACCCTGATTAATGTCAGTTTTTTCGAAGCTACAGCGCTTATGATGGACGAAGTGTTGTCAGACGCGCCCGGGTAGATAACATGACGATTTTCTTTACCAACATGCTCACTTGCATTCCTCAGCACTAGCAACCAGATATTACACTTACAATGACTGGCATTAATATTGTTGTTTCCTGCTACAGTACCCAAAACCCTAGACCCTAAACTCTTAAAGCGCTAAACTTAAACCGCTAAACCCTAAACCGATTCTTAAGGGTTCAGCCACCTCTCTGTCGCCAGCCATGCCAAAGAGCTACGAGCGGAAACTCCGGGAGGCAGAGGAGCGTCGCAGACCCAGGGTGCAGGCCGGCGTTGGGTTCTGAGATTGTTATGGGCTGTAGTGTAAACTCCTTAAGGGGTTATATAGGGTATTATACAGGGGAGCATTATAGGGATTAAGGGGGATACTAGGAGTTAAGACTATAGCTCGTACGGGTCCATTGTACAGGGATTTCAAAGGCGTTATATAGGGGCTATGGAAGCATAGAGAGTATATAAATTGTGGAGGCCTGAAAAGTTGGGAAGATCATCCCCCGACAATCCTTCATTCCTATATCATTCTCGTATACTGGCCCTTCATTCCAGTACCATGATTTTGCATCAGATGTCCGCTGCAGCCCTACATGCAATGCCTGTGTAAGCCTCATGTATCCAGCAGAACCCTCGTGTCTCGCTGCAAATGATTCGATGAGGCGTGATGGGAAGGATGGGGCGGGTGGTGGCGGTGGTGGCGGTGGTGGTGCTGCTGCTGGTACGGAGGGAAAGACTGCCTGAGCAACCCTGGTACACCCATTGCAATAGGCCGGTCATTTGGTCTGGTTTGGCTTTTGCATCCAACACCAAAGGGAATGTTGACTTTGTGGTGGCCATCGAAGTAGCTACGAAAGACGGAGAGGAAGAAGATTCCAAAGCCTAAGGCTAAGATCAAAGTGTAAGGTCCACCACAAACCTCAACCCCGCACCCATCCTCTCCACCCTCGATTGACAGGAAGAGGCCTACAAGGCCGTGGAGGGCAAAACACAGAAGAAGCTTGACTTGAAACATTGTTTTTTCTGGTGAGTGCAGATAGGGTTCCTCAGTGCAATTGGTCAGTATATATATATACATAGATATAGATATATTCGTTGTCCGGCTCGCGACCATAAGCCAAGATCCTTCGATACGTAAACATACGGATTTGGAAGCCTCTACTCTGGGGTAAATGCATAGCAGGTTCTTTGTTGGATAACCCACTATAGTAGTTTCCATTTTGTTTTCCATTATCCCAATATAACCCCGGTATAATCCCTACATAAGCCCTACCCTTAATCTTGAGAACCAACAACCTGCGTGCGCTAGTCTCCTTATTGTTCTGCTTGTTGTGGAAGCTGCTGCTAGACTTTAGGTAGACCCCCCACCCAGTCATAGTGACTATAAGGACTAGTAAGGATGATATTAGAGTCCTCTTATACTCCTATTATACCACTATTACAGGGTGGGGGGTCCTCCTAAGCTAGACTACGCTCAGCATGCTCTGGAGCTGAAAACCGTCTTGCAGGGCCACCAAGACAAGAAAGGGCATGTTACGGAACAAAAAAACAGAAAGTCGTAGTACCTTAGGAGGACCCCCCACCCTGTAATAGTGATATAATAGGATATAAGAGGACCCTAATATAATCCCTATTATCCCCTATAGTCACTATTACTGGGTGGGGGGTCCACCTAAGTACTACCCTAAACCCTAAACCTGTAGAAGCCAAAGGGAGTGGGGCACCCGCATAGCCCGTAAGCAGCTCTCATACAGCCCGTATTCAGACGAATGTCCCTGTGTAGGCCTGGCACAAAGGCCTCATGTTACCCTGTGTTTGTTTCGTATTAGTATGCATTATCATTCATGACTATGATTAATGTTATCATTATTTGTAATTCGTATCATTATTAGTAGTCCATTACTACTATTTTTTTATTCTTATTATTTCTACCTTTAGTATTGTAATTAGTACTAATGATTACTATGAGCCTAAACCCTAAACCCCAAACGGCCAAGGATGATGCTGGGTTTCGACCACCCAGAGACTCTACAGCTACTCGGGCTTGTTGATTGGTGGCTTCATATGGTTTTGTTTAGAAGGGTTCCTCCCATATCCTACTGGTGGCAAGTAGGGAATAAGCTAATAGAATCCCTATATAATCCCTATATAGTACATTCCTTCATTCCCTACAAACCCCAGTAAGATATGGTCATCATCCGTATCTTGCATGGCCACAGCTGGGCCGTAGCCCCTCTGGTCTCATCGTGACGGTCACACTTACGATGAACTACTCTTGTTCAGATGATCCTTGAGCACTGCAAATACAAGTAGGCTACATCTCCCTATCACGAGCTCCTTTTCCTCCAGCTGCTACTTCTTTTGTGATCATTCCTTATACTGTTCGGCTTCTCAAACTCATGGCTTGCCCCTGGCTCTTCCCAAAAAGCAGCCCCTTAGAGATTCTTGAAGTTCATTTTTATGTGGTACTTTCCATTTTCCTTTCCATTATCCCTATAACCCCAATATATTCCCTATTATCCCATTAGTTTCCATTTTCTGTTCCATTATCTCAATATAACCCCAATATTACCCCTATAACATTTGCCCCTAGCTCCTAAACCCTAAACCTAACATGATTTCCTCCTCAGCTTGGCTGATCATGATTGCATGATCAAGGCAAACGTGGCTAGGAACACGCTTGTCCCTCGCATTGCCAAGCCAGAGCGAGGAGTTTGCATTATACTAGAGTTTAGCGTTTAGGGTTTAGTGGGAAATCAGATAGAGGTAATCTTGGGGTTATATAGGGATAATGGAAAAGAAAATGGAAACTACTATACTATAACAAGGAATATATTACACCTGAGAGAGAGAGAGAGAGAGAGAGAGAGACACACACACACAACGAGCCAACTCACACGTTTGCTAACTGACACTCTCTTTTCAACTCTCCTTGGTGCTAACACTTGGCAAACATGGTGGCACCTACCATGTGTACGCATACGAGAAAAGTGGCTGAGTCCTTAATCTACTATTTTTGGGCCACGAATTTTGTCCATGACATAAGGTCTCTTTTCTCCTTGAATGGTTCTTTTCACCAGCAGATCAGCCCTACCAGGGCTGGGCAGGCTGCCCGGGAGGACCCAACCGGGGTCCTCCCAGAGCCCGAATGAAAGAAAGAGAGAGAGAGAGACACGCCTTGTACGAGTTTCTAACACTGACGGGTTCGGTTTCAGGGACACCAACATCCAGCAATGAAAGCCTTACTATTCCAAAATGGTCTAGGAGGAACTCAAAAGTTCAGCCCTGATAGCTTGCGTAAATACAGGTACCTCACTATAGACCAATCTACTCTAATCCTTATCATGGGGACCCCCAAGAGCCCATATGAAGCACTTGATAGACAGCCAAGGTTTGAGATGCAGTTGACGTGGGTCGAGGACACATGGACGGAGCTTCGGCTGTGGAGCGGGTCAAGGGTTTAGGGCTTAGGTTCAGGGTTTGGGGTTTGGGGTATAGCATGAAAACATTTGCAACAGTAAGAAGAGTAGCGCTAGCACGTAAATATGGAAATGCGGTGCTAACACAACAAAAAAAGCTATGCTTTGTATTTGATACAAATAGCTGTCTCGTGGAGCCTTGACAGTCCTTCTCCCAGCACCCGCGCCCTCCATCCCCCATCAAGTGATGGTTCCCGTTGCGGTAATTCAGAACCTGTTGATTTTTCCTGTATCCCTTGAACATGACTGTCATCAAAACTAGGACCCACAAGGGGGCCCATGCTTTGGAAAAATCCTTCATTGAGAGCGGCGCCTAAACCTAGAATCTAAGCTCCAAGTCCCCACCATCCATCCTACACCATCAGGTAGAGCAACTCCATGACCACCTGATGTCAGAAGTTCGGCGGCTGGACGCTGAATACAGGCAGTCTAGAGACCTGAGGGTTTGGATGTCAGGGCAGGAGCCTTGTAGGTTGTTTGTTATGACCTGAAACCCTAACCCTAAACCCTAAACCGTGTGGCTGCGGTCTTTGCAGGGCAGTTCTGCCTTCGACCACGGATGAGGGTCGTCTACTTTCCGTTTGCAAGGGACCTCTTTGCAGGTATTAATGCAGGTCCTGTTTGAGAGGCCATGTACACAAAGGCGAGCTAGTTAGCAACTGCAAGGTAGCCTGAGAGCGGACAGCAGCCGAAAGCAGAATCAGACTCCAACATGTTCTGTATTTATAGGACCCCTAATATAGACTGTTACTGGGTGGGGGCAATACCCAAGTTATGAACAGCAACCTTATCAATCTCTCTTGTGTGCAGGCGCAAGCCGCTTCGGGGCAACTACTCGCAGAAATACCTCTGGTTTGACCGGCTTCCTGGTTTTACCTGGAGAGAAACCAAATGGCATCTGTTCAAAGGATGATTGTATATGGGGGATTGTCAAAACTATGGTCCCTTTTTAGGTCCCTATTATACTACCGGGCCTAATTTAGGGGACCCAAAAAGGGACCATAATTTTGACAATCCCCCATATATATATATATAGGGGTTATGTGGGGATATACCTGAAGCTGTGGCCTAATCCCGGCCTTCATTGACACAACTGATATTGATAGTTCTAGGTACCCCAGTAGCACCCTTTTACCCTTCTCATTTGGGGGTCTCCCGCTGTCTCCCTATTAAAGCAGAACAGTAGGAAAAAGTGTACCCTTATTATTTAGGCTTTACTGGGGAACCTAGAGTTAAAACTGCTGCGCACCTACCTTCCCGGCCTTTGCAAAGGTTTGTCCTGCGGCCTCGAGTGCAGGGACGTGAGCTGACTCTGCAAGACTATGGCATCGATCTGCCCTCAGTTCGGCTTTAGTTATATTATAGCTAATAGTAATACCACTATTATTAACATTAAGAGTCATTAAATTATGGCCACTATTCATATGCCATTATTATACTATAGCTAATATTAATACCATTATTATTAACATTCATAGTCATTAAATCATAGCCAATATTCATATACCATTATTCTTCATATTCGGCAAGTGAGCCCAAGTAGTGCTGTTCTTGGCAACATAGGATCAAAAAGCGGAGTGTTTTGTGAGTGGCAAATTACACATGACAAATCATGTGCCAAGTGAACCTGCCTCATAGCAACCTCCAATCTTACAGCATGCCGCATGCCTCTTGAGCCTTGCCACTTCAGATGGCAAGCAATGCCCAGGACATCTTTACTCAGGCATGTAGTTCCCTTACAAGAAGAACTATTTCCAGAAAATATAAATTGCTGGGGCCTACATGCTTCCTAGTCTCCTAGAATCACTGGCAGCTTCCATGAACTTGGAGACCCCAACATTGACCGTACTAGGCTCTAATCCTCATTATAATTGAGCCCCCCAAAAAGGTACCCCTGATTTTTGAGGAAAACCTAAACAATGTAAATCCTGAAGTATCCCTATCTATCCCTGCACAGGCCTGTCTAACCCTGTATCACCCTATCTAAACCGAATAACCCCAGGGAAAACCCCAGATGCTAAATGGAATCTTCATAAGGAGCCTGGCTATCGTGTGAAAGTCAGCCCGTCCCTTGCTCAAACTGAGCACGCGGTTATTTTCAGGGTTCAGGGCTTAGGGCTTGTAATAACAATGATGATAACAACACAATGTGAGATAACAAGGGTTATAACATGTTGGGATCTATAATGCGGGACCCCTGTTTATTGAAACTCCTAGTTAAAGGTAGTTGCAAGTATTTTGAGGGCACTTATACGTTTGCTTGCAGAAGCAGCTGTGGGAGGCGGCTCTTGTCCGCAGAGTAAAATAGGGGTTTCTTGACAGTGAAGGAGTTATGGGGTTTCCTGGGGACCCATAAGAGTCCGCAGGGAAATGCGAGGTTTACGGTTAAATCGTACCCAGATTTTTTGAAGCTGACATGTTTCCTTGGGGTGGGAGGACTAGAGCATTTTCCTTGTGGCATGCTCACAATGATGCTTCTGACCATGTTCATGGTGATATCAAAAACCTGTAGGTCTTTCCTTTCCTAAAGTCAGCAAATTCCAGAGTATAAGGTACTTAGGGTCATGCAGGATGTTTAGTATCCACCGCATCTCAGGTTTTACCAGTCCGAACAGATGTGGGGCCAGCCATTTCCCTTTGACCACAGCAGCTTGGCCTTGCATGCAAGACAGTGTAGCAAGCACCTTCGCCGTGCCCATATGAGCCACAATCTAAATAAACTCCTTAAAGGGGGTTATATAGGGGATTATATAGGGGACTACTATAGGGGTTATTGACGGGGATACTAGGAGTTTAGACTACAACCCCCTATAATCCCCTATATAATCCCAGTTTCCATTTCATTTTCCATTTTCTTTTTCATTTGACTCTCCATTATTAAGGGGGATACCAGGAGTTTAGACTATAGCTCATATCAGAGAGGCGCGAGTTTGGTCCCGAGTTGCTGTAGGTTTGTGAGATGGGCAACGTCAACAGCTGTAATCTGGGTAGGCCCCTGGGATATTTGAGATTTTCCCTAAAAGCTTTAATAAGGGACCCTATATACTCATATTTTTCAATGGGTTTTAGGGGCCGACCTAGTAATCAACCATCGAAATTTCCGAGATTCCCTGGGGTGGCCTTAGCGTAGGCTTTACAGTAGCTGTTGTTTTTGGCCTTCGAGCTTTTCGCCGCCGTGGTAGGCGTGCCACTTTTGGGATTTGGGTTGGCAAGGAGGTGGGGGGGGGAGGGGGGTAATTACGTGCGCAACACGCGAATACCATGTAATTTACAGTGT
>CAJNIZ010003169.1:92797-105269 GCA_905231905.1 Symbiodinium pilosum | reverse complement strand
CATACCTTTCACGGCGGCGAAAGACGCAAGTACCTTGTTTTTTGACCACCTCCTCGCTTCGAGATGCGTCCAGTGTAGTAGAGTCCTATTGTTCCTGAGCCTTGTTGCTTAAGTAGGAGTGCTGGAGTGCATCCCCATAAAAGTACCTGTAGTGAGGTTACATAGGGATAATGAAAAAGAACATGGAAACTATGGGGTTCTAGGGATTATATAGGGTTTATATAGAGATTATAGAGGTATCTCCATTCCCACCCTCACTCCCCCTGATTCACCGGAAAATCAACTGTTGCCAAGATGATTGCAATAGCTTGTTGTGTTTGCTGAGCTGTCCCCACACGCCTTTTCACACCCTCGGAATCCAAAGTTTCGTGACCTTCTGCTACCAGCAACAGTAAAAGGAACAGTCGATGTAGAATCCAAACCCTCATTCTGACCAGTTTAAGCTGAGAGCCTAGCGAATTCCAAGCTGTGTTCCCCAATGCTCCAACCAATTGACCAATGAAAATGCTGGCCTCACTCCACTCCAGAACTTGAAACCTAAGTAGAACGTCTTTGCACCTTTGACCTTCCTGTCGTAATGCCCCCTACGCAGAGATCCGGGTGCCTAGGTAAAGAGCGGCCCCCCGACCAGATGAGCCCTTGCGAGGACCATCCGGCCTAGCCTCTTTTGGTCAGCTGTTGGAGGGTCTGCAGTCCTAACTTATGAAGAAGCCTTTCACGATTCAACAACCTCGTCAGATGTATCTGTAGCGTCCGCAAAGCTGCAGGTTGATTCAGGTTGTTGAGAGATGTCGATTCGCGATTGCATGTTGAAGTGCCGCCAGTATAGTTGGACATGAGCTCGAAGTGTCGAAACTGGTCTCGGGGGTCGCCCGGATTGCCACGGTGAGTACTCCTCCTACCCGAACCATAAGCCTGAACAAAGGCGCTCAAGCTTGCAGCAAGCTCCCCATGATCTCACAAGCTTTAGATTCCATGTCAGCGTATACTCGAGGTAGCCTTCAACGTTTTCTCATGCGCAACACACCCGCTAAAGTGTCTTGCTTCAATATCAGCCGCCCCGGTAAACGATGGTGGAATCATGGGGGTTGAGCCTGAGACTAGCTCAGTTATGATTCTTTTCATGCCCACGGTAATATCTTGTGCGACCCTACATGCCTCAAGCTTTTGTCTTGAATTCTATTCACAGTTCACATTTCACAGTCGAACCACCCTTCCGACCGTGAATCGATGTCACTGATATCATGTGATAATCAGGAATGAGGCAGAGGGTATGATGCTGATAGTTCTAAATGTTCCCAAAGAGGGCTAAGCAGAACCTTGTGCCTCTTGGGCAGCCGTAAAGTCCGAGAGGCTTTAAAAGAAGGAGTTCCAAAAGCCCAAGGCGCCCAACTTTGAATCCTAAAGTCAAAGCCCTCAACCCTAAATCCTACTCCTCAACCCTAAATCCTAATCCCCAACCCTAAGCTCCAATCCTCAACCCTAAGTCCTGAATTTCTGACCTGAAATTCAGGGGTGCTCTTCATGCCTTCAAGGATCCAAAGCTATTGGTCCGCCTGGATAAGGGCAGCGGCGACTTCTCGTGGCTTGCCGGCAAGTACTGCCTATACAATCAATCAGCTTAAACTCATTAAAGGGGGTTATACAGGGGAGTATCTAGAGGGCTATTATGGGGGTTCTTAAGTGGGGATACTCGGAGTTTCAGGAGTGTACTAGGAGTGTAGACTATAGCTCATAAGTATAAAGTAGGGTGTCTACACTAGGAACTTGTGATATAGTTCGTATCCCCCATATAAGTATGCAGGATCCTTAGGGGGTAGTGGGCTTAATGCTTTTCTATACCAGGGTAGTTTAGAGGGGTGTACAGGGAGATCTAGGTATACATGGCAATGAGGGCTTTAGGCTAGCGAGAAACCTACGTATAACCCAATCATGGGGATTCACATGGAAAAGACAAGGGCATATGACATCATGACTGTGATCAAATCGGGTGTGTTGGTTGAATGCCTTCCCCTCCAGCGCTCTATAGATAGTAGTAAAGCTCCGCCCCTAGCAATCAGCATGCCCACTGAGATTCACTGCAAGATAATGTTACTGCCTGTTATTAATTAGCGGAGCTTTGTTAAAAGGAGGGAATTAAGTTTTAGGGTTTACCATTTGGGGCTGAGGTTTTGTTGGATTCGGGCTGCAGGGTTTGGGGTTTTCTTGTTTAGGGCCTTTCCATTAATCCTACGGTTAACGCCTTAAAGTTGGAAATCCCTCAACCTCCATTCCAGCACCATTCTTTCTGGGTTTATGACGGTTTCCAACTTTAATTTTGTTTCTAAGTTTACTCCTGCACTTAAACTTGGAAACTTTCAGAAAACAGCCTGTGCGTTCCTTCACGGCATGACGTACATAAATTTGTAACCGCTGCAGGAACCTGCTTGCACAACTTTCTACCAATGCCTTCAACTGTGAATTCTGAATAACAAAGTAGGTGTGGAGTCTAATCTTTACTGCAGTGTAAGAATTGGAGTTAAAGCATCAAAGTTTCACAGGTGCCAGTTCAAATTCTTTTAATGTAAATTTTGGAGCCTCGAGTTATTCACAACCATCGCGGCCAACAAGGTGTCCGAAGAGCAGCTCGCAGACTGCAAGGGCCTGCGAGGCTACGCAGTCGTGCAGAAGGCACATGGAGCAACCCACATGTGGCGAGGGCAGACAATGGTCGAGTACCTCGACTTCTTGACGGAGGAGCTCCGAACCAGGAGCCACAAGTACGGGCTCCAGCTTTCTGACAAAGCCTTGGTCATTTGTGATGATGCGAGCGTTCACACAGATGGCAAGTTTGCAGAGTTGCGCAAGGTGTGGGAGGAGGAGCAAAACTGCCAGCTCCTCGGGGCGGACAAGGCCTTCCGCATCAAAGTTCCGGGTGTTTTTGGTGCTGCTGGTGGCCCAAACGATCAGTGGCACCAGATGTGGCGTCTTTTGCGCCGGGCCTGGCTCCGGAAGGCCTTGGGGGGGACCAACAATCCGGCATTTGGCCGCCAGTATGCCGAGCTAGACTTTGACTTGCACCGGGAGGTAAACATGAAAGCCCCACTTCTGGTTTCCCTGGCCGCGGATGTTTATGCTTTGAAAGCTCTCTCAGAGCACCGGCGGAGCAACATCATTATGTCCGCGTGGCTCAAGCTTGGCTATATTTCCAGCCAAGAGCTCGCTGACCTCAAGTTCGACGGGGACCTGGCAGAATTGGCAAGCGTCATGGAGCATGCCAAGCGCAGCATGGCTGCACTTCTGCAATTGGATGTTCTCCCGGAGCTTGGCCTCGACAAGGCGGCGCAGGAACTGGATACTGGATAACGGGGAGGTGGCCGGCCGGGAAAATCCACGTTTGGTGGATGCACGATACTGATGAGACCTGCGTGCCACTGCCGGCATGGCTCAACAGGCCACTGGAATTCCTCATCATGGAGTGGGTCAACGAGCCCTGGGATAAAAGCATCCATGAAAGGAACGGCAAGCCTCTCACCTGTGCCCAGCAAAGCAAGTACGATGCTTGGCGGGCGAAACCTGAGAGGAATTTGCTGGTGGACCTGGGTAGGCAATGCCAAGCAACGAAGCCCAGCAAACAGGTCCGCGTGGTCACCCTGCGCATGTCAATGCAGCCGGAGGAGTTGGGTGTTTGGTGCGGCGGCAACTACAGAGCCATATTTGTTCGCCACAGTACCTACTCGGCGAATGCCCTCCAGAGAACACATGCATCGTGCCGGACGCACTGCAAGCTCTGGACACGTGCAGTGGCCCAGTCATCCGGAAGGAGATGCGGAAGGCGCACCCGACACGGAGAGAGGGGAGCTGCCGGCGCAGCATGGCTGCATGGAGATGAAGGCACATTTTACGCACAACAGCACAGACTACAAGTCCCTGCTGCCCCCGCTTCAGGTGAAGCTGTCAAGTTCCAAGCGTGGTACCCTCCGAATAAGGGAGACACCTTTGAGTCTCACAGCTCGATATCTGATAATGCACTCCAGGAATGCCTGGTCTGGGCGTTTGCCAGGCACACGATCTGGCTGAAATCCTGCACCCACTGAGCACACGCGTGAATCATGAAGTTTGTGAACCTTCGAAAATTACGCACAGCACCATTTTGGCCAACTTTACGTGCTCATTTGCTGCAGGGTGGGGTATGTTGAAGCAGCTTACACAGCATGCTTCCGTGGGGAGGGGCGAATTGGGGTAAGGGGATTTGAACCTGCATTGTCTGCGGGAAAAAGAAGGACATGCTGCATGGGTGCCGTAGGGCTTGCACGAGACCAGAACGATTGTGCGGCTTGTGCTAGAAAATTACCGCAGCCATTTTTCAGGAAGGCATTCACTGTACGTTTTCGGCCACGCAAGCAAGGATATGGTAGTCACATGCCGTGCCCAACACACGTGACATCCATGCGCAAAGTAGTCATAACGAGTCACATGCATTGGACATGGCCTGTACCTGCGCATTGGCGGCTCCTTTTAGAAGTGTGAGGTTGATCGAATAACACCTATCATGGGTCCCAAAAGAACACCTGTTGTGCTCTCAGAACGAGACGTATTGTGGGTCCCGAAAAACAAGGTAATGGTATCGAGAAAAAGTGCTTAGCCCATTTGGTGCAGGATGGGGCGTGCGAAGCTGCTTACACACCATGCTGTCGTGCCGGGCTAACTGGTCTTTTTCCCCGGCGCTAACTGGTGTTTTCCCGGCCGCGGACTAGTGGTTTTCCCGGGCTAACTAATGTTTTTTCCTGGGTTTACTGTTGTGTTTCCCTGGCTAATTGTTGTTTGTCCGGGCTGAATGGTGTGTGGCCCGGCGGCTAACGGGGTTTTTTCCCAACTAAGCGGTGCTTTCCCTCGCCAACATCTTGTAAAATAATTGTGGGTGCAATCAGTTATGGCATGGGGATGGGGAGGGCGGCATGGATCAATTGGAGGAAGGACGCTGGGGAAGGCTTCCAACTTTTGGGGTTGAGGTGGGTCCGCAGGTTCTGGCAAAATTTCCGCGCCGTCACGTGGATGTGAGCGTATCCGCATACTGTAACCGTGGAGTGTGGGTCCAAAAAGTGAAATAGAAGTTCCAAGGCGCTCGCTAATTTGGAATAACCCCTCCCGAAGCCCTCACTTGATAGAGTCCCTATGAGAAGGCTCGAACTGGGAATGGTGCCTCGCCCGAGACATAACGCCTCAAAAAAAACGTGTTGTTTTTCCCGATTGCTCACTGGTGTTTTCCCGGGCGCCGGTGGTTTTCCCGGGCCAACTCGTGTTTTTCCTGGGATTACTGTTCTGCTTCCCTGGCTGACGGTTCTTGTTCCCGGGCTGGATGGTGTGTGTCCCGGCATCTAAGTGGTGTTTTGCCGGACTATAAATGTTTTTCCCCGCCAGCATTTTGTCCTGCTAAACGACGTCCAAATGTTGCGCATATGTTTTGTTCCCCGCCCCGATGTGTTCAGCTTGGCCCAAATCCCCAACCTCCCACAACCAAAAATTCTCAAAACCTGAAGCGCAAGGCCGCCAAAACAACAACATGCAATACTGGGACTTCGTCGTTCGTCGCGAACATGCAAATAACCCCCCGGCGAAGGGGTTCGACATGGCCTGCGCGACCGTTAGGTTTGGGCGGCAGCGCGCAGTGGAGGCCACGCGGCAGGCCAGCTGCATGAGCACCGATGCCCCGGAAACGCAACGCGCCGCATGTAGTCGTAATTGCACATGGCCATGTGCGGACGGAACGCGCTGGAACGCACCGTCCACGTGACAAGACTACGGTCGTACGCCGCGAAAAAATAGACCTGTTTGCGAACGAGACGCTGCGGCCTGTGTAAACGAGTTCGGGGCAATGGCGGAGAGGCACATTTAACGAATGATTTTGGCAACGCGCAAAAAATCATGAGCGCCTCGACAAGGCGATGTGCAAAAACAAATCGACAACGCAGCCCCAGCCATGAGCTCAACGTAAACTTCCACTGGAAGCTCCATAAAACCATATTGCAGGCAATAAAAAAAGAGAAAGGAGCCAGAACATTTTCCACGCAAACTGAGGCAGGAAAATGTTTCGAAAATGTGGACACGGCCTCCAGGCCCGGCTACCCGGTCGCCGGGTGCGCTGGGATTTCCAACTTTTTGCCGGGAAATAAAGTTGGAAATCTAGCCGGCCGGCGCGATTTGACCCCCAAGTGGTTTCCAACTTTTCGGCGTCCACTGTAAACCCTAAACCCCAGAGGAGGTGACCATGAGCGAAGGTGATGATGAGTAGTGGTCCATATAGCAGTTTCCATAAGCAGGGGAGCCGCAATGTAGACCCCCAACACTGTAATCCTTAAGAATCCTCAATAATTAGCGACGCCCAACATAGTATTCAAATGGTACCCTTGATTCTGGGAAACCCTGTATATCGTTCCGGTCCCCGGTTTGCGACAACCCGCACCCCCCCATGGTATGGTCCCCCTCAAGCCTAAACTTCTCAGAAATGCCAACAGCCACGGTTGGGGCCCTTCAGGTCGCATGTTTTAACGCCTCCAAGCTGCCATCCCTGTAACTTTCGACACGTTTAGCCCCTCGTGCTCTCGTCGCGTCTCAAAAGTGCCAACAGTCACAGGGATGGGGTGTGCGGGCGTCGTGGTCCTTGTAATTGTCATCACTTCACTTTTGGACCTTTCTGTGGTCTTCGCCTCTGAAAAGTGCCAACAGTCACAGGGGAGGGGCTTCCCGGGGTCACGGTCCTTGCTACTGTCGTCACTCTTAGGCCTTCTTGCCGTTGTCACGTTTCAAAAGTGCCACAGGTTCACAAGGATGCAGCGGTCACAGGGATGGTTTCGACGCGTCTCAAAAGTGCCAACAGTCACATGGGGCTGCCCGGGGGACCACAAGCTCCACTATGCCCACATGTGAGCACTTGCTGCGTTGGACCAAGAATTTACCTCTTATAAGGCTCAGGCAGGTCATACCTGGGCTATAGCTCTACTTAGGAGAACCGCCAGCATCACAGGACCACAAAGAACCACACAGACCGGGGAAAAGGGGGGGGGGGCGGGGGGGGGGAAGGCGGGGTGGAGAACCTGGACCATATATCCCCTATATTATATACCCTTTTAACACATGTTCCGGGTCGTTTGGGGCAATCTCTGCAGACCTTTTGTCAGGTATAACTGGCTAAATTCTGCTAAGCTAAGCCCCTATATGCCTTGAGGGCAGAATGCCTGCTTACAATCCCGAACCCCAAAACCCCTAAACATTAAACCCCTAGACCCTAAAGGCCTATGATGTTAGCCTATAGCCTCGATCCAAAGAGCTTCTCTACAAGCGGTCTAAGATGTAGGGCCTAGGGTTTCATTGGATGGTTTGGGGCTTACAGTTAGGGGTTTCGGGTTTAGATGGATGGAGGCAATCTTGCATGACTTGGGACACCTAATTGACGGTAGTTGGTATGGCCTATGGTTTAACTAATCCCTAATTCCCAGGGTATCAGGTGCTAAGGGTCATGCAGGATTGACAGTATCCAACATAATTTCAAGCGCATGTCTCCTGCCCAGTTTTGTGAGCTGAGATCTGTTGAGCCCATGTCCACTCTCGACACGTTCACGCTAACATCTGGCCTTGGTCACTTACAATAGTAGTAATAGAAAAAGCAATAGCAGCACTATACTCATAGTCATGATAGTAACTATAGTAAGAATAACGGCAAGAATAGTTATATTAACCGTATTGAGAATAATAGTAATAACAATAATCAAGACAGTACATAATAATCACAACAATATTCCACCTCCTACTAGCAGTTTGAATGTTACTATTTCATATCTGTTCCCCAGGCCTAAACCTCAACTCCCTCAATATCTTCTTTGCCTATGCGCCCTTAACCCTAAACCATCCATCCAAGTACGCGCATATTCTTCTTCCCATGGCTGGGCGGCAATTCCTCAGCGCAGCTGGGCATGCATTGGTAATTGGAGCAAAGGTCGTAGTGACACGGAGTCCGGGTATACACAGTAGTTATCCAACAAGCCGAAAAGCAATGAGCATGGCAGGCAACGCTGTAGCCTCGGACTTCAGCATTGCTATTAAAAGTCTTACTACTGTGACTACTATGATTGCTATCATTATTTCTACTGTCATTACCATTTTGTGCTTTTAGCTACTATGACCATTACAATTACCATCTACCACTACCATTATTGCTATTACGGTTATTACTCATAGTACGCTTACTTATACTTTAACTATTTTCATTGAGCTTGAATGGAAAGCTTCTCGTTTTTGGAGTCCCCATGACAGTCTTCTCAGCCCATGGAATCAGGCTACCATGACCCTTCCGCACTTGTCATGAGGGTTTCTGAAATTCGGGCTCTTTTTTGAGGGAATCCCTATAACGAGGATCATCGTGTAGTGGGGTCTAGATGAGGGCCCGCTGGTTTGGAAGCTGCCATATGCTGAGCCTGGTGTTCCCCACATCAAATATCCGTGCATTGGCTCGAAGCAACATGAAACCATGAGCTCCTCACCATCCGCATGAGGACCTCCCCCAAAAAAGGAGTCCACACATCGCACCCTCACAAGGGGTGGCGGGGGGACCTGTGGACCAAGGTACATACCTGTCGTGCAGAAGATGCCCAAGGATCGGTCACAAGTAAGCAGCGCGTAAAGCACTGAAGCGATTAATATTTCAATCTTCTGAACGGCCTCCGGATATTAGAATCAGAGCTGCCAAGGTACAGGGCCCTGCGCGAGTTTTAGTTTCACCCAAGTTTCAGGCATCCCCAGCTCAACATCGCAAAGGGCACATGTCAACAAGAGATAGGTTGGCCAACCTTTTGATGTGGGGACAGCTTTCAGGCTGGCTCCGAGCTCCAGAGATATTCCCTTAGGTTGAGGCAATACCAACAGCAGAGTTTGGATTGGCTTGGATCATCATGTTTGTTGTTTGTGTTGTTGTAATTTGCGCAGCATACCAGCAGTCAATGCCACTTGTCTTGTGTAACTCTCATACAAGCCCCACATACTATAGCAGCTTCCATTTCTTTTCCATTATCCCTTGGCCGCAGGACATCTGCTGCTTCGCGCTGGAGATGCCAGGACGCGGCGAGCGTGATGCAGACGAAGGCTATCAGGGGGCTCAAAAGCTAAGGTAAAGGGAGGCGGGGTATAGGAAATAAGCCTCAATGCAATGTAGTAGAGAATATACTAGGAATCCTTAAGCCCACCTACCTTCATCCCACCGTTGAGCCCCCTGAGGCTATCCCACAGGAACGTTTGCAATCAAGGTCATGGCCATCACCCTGGCGAAGGACAGGGTTCGGACAGAAAGGCCAAAAAAGGGGCCTGAGCCGAAAGTGCTTCAGAGGGCTTGTTGTGCTTAAGCGAGGACAGCCTTGGTTGGGGTCCCGATCTTGCATGGGATGTTTGTGGAGACTGCCTGTCGGCTGTGAATCTATCTCGGGATGTGGAGGTAGTGTTCAACTGGAAATACAGGATTCAAAGGAAGCATCTTGAGGTGGCTATACACACTCCACAATTACAACACCATCAGCATCGTGAGTTCCAGGCGTTCCCATTGTTGGAACACATGTACAGCCCAGGGCCGAAGACAACTGGGGTTCTACTTCGTCTTCCTTTGATAAAAGAGCATGAAACCATTTGCTCCGAGCGCAAGCAGCTGTTGAGAGATAGCTTTATCATGTAATGACTAGGACTGATCAATGGTCAGGACATATCTGCTACAGCACCGATATCACCTTGTTGCAGCCCTCTAGCAACCTTCATGGTTGGTAATCTGAGTGTGCGGGGCAAGCCTTAACTCAAGCCATCCTGGAGAAACTCCCCTTCGTGGCATCCCTGGAAAGCGGACAGCTCAAGATACATTCCCAACAATTCAATCGCACGTAGTTAGATCTTATGTTTAGTCAGGGGTTTCCACAACTGGTGCCCGATATGAACCCGGATGGATTATATACTCATAGTATGGTAGCCTAAATTCTGTTCCTGAACAGCAACCCAGACATGCACAAGACTTATGGGGCTACCATGGACCCCTCCAACAGTAATGTCTTGTTAGGCATTATCGGGGATTACTAAGGCCTAATTAGGCCTAATTAGTTTCAGGGGGCGCATATTGTGGGAACCCATCTATGAAATATACCTGTCCCTGTTCTGGAGCACAGGAGATGAAGAAGAGGGGTTCCAACTATGTGTTCGCCCATTCGCAGGGTTCCCACTTTGCTTCTTGGTCGAAGTTTTCGTGGATCCCACAAGTATGTAGACTAAGCTACCAGGGTCTATTTGGGGTTGTGTAGAATATGTTAGGCCCCAAAGGCATGTAGAACAATGGCCTGTGAGGATTCTATCGCTACAGGATGGTAACCCTGACCACCCAAGACAAGGACTCTACAAATGTTATGAGGTTTAGGGGGACAGCTCCAGGGTTCTCAGTTGGGGGTTACCAAAAGCATTATTGTTTCAGAAGTTTGGGCTCCTTTCGGTACTACAGGACCATGTTGAAACCGAGGGTGGATGTACGAAATCTTGCAACACGGTACATACCTCATACACTAGCACTTGAATTCTTTTCGTGAGTTGAAGTGGTTCAGCATTTCTCCTATCCACCATAGGGAAACTATAACCCATTATAATAGTAGCTTCTATTTTGACTTCCATTCTCCCTATATAACCCCAATATATAGCCTACTTACCCTATATAACCCCTATATCATCCCTATAATCAGGCCTACTACGTGGTGAAGAGGCTGCGGGATGAGCACAACATTGATATCAAGGCCGAGCAGGATGATTGGCGTTTCAATACGAATGTGATTCTATTCCGTTATATGGGGATTATAGAAAAGGAGCTGGAAGCCACTATATGATCGGGTCATATAGGGTTTAGGGTTCGGGGCAGTCAGATATGAAATTGTGGTATATGTTACTAGCTTAGTGTTAGACGAGTGTATCAGAGCATAGCATAGTACTGCATAGTACTGAATCTGTTTGGAAGGGGGCCTATCACCCATTTGGCCTGCAATGCTGGGTACAAAACTCGGCATTTAGTTTCCAAACTGTGTGCTGGCAACTCCCTACCTGGCTCCATGCCCACCCTTAGTCACTGAGGGTTAGTGACGAATACGGCAGTATTCAAGCTGTTATAGGGGAGTTTTTCCACATTAAGGGATTCTTGTATGATGGCCATCTGCGCATGGTAGCCCTGTACAGTAGCGAGTGTCTCCTGGTAGAACCCATCCTGTAGTCCCCCTGGCCGTGATACACCCAAACCGGTTAGGGCGCCCCAAGATTTCCCTAAACATCCACCATTTCTTCCGCTAGAGTTCCCAAGCAAAGTGAATCCAGGATGCACCCAAAAAATCCAGAGCCCAGTAGCACCCGAAATTCGGAGCCCCAATAGACCATATATAAACCCTAAACCCTGAGCCTTAAACCCTAAACGCTAACCCCTAAGAATCCTCAGCAACCTTATTGTCAAAATCTCCTACATCCATTGTCATCCCAAGACCCAAACCCTGGAACCCTCCTGGAACATTTCCATGACAGCCCTGAACACCAAACCCTATAGTCCCCCTTAAGTAGATAGAATATGGCTTTGGGTATATTATAATAAGACCCCATATACCGCATATTCTATCTACTTAAGGGGGACTATATACCCTAACAGCCTCCTGCATAGGCTCTCTTCGTTAGCAACTTCGCGGTGCCCAGCGCCATGGCGCCTTATGACCTCAGCACGTTGAGGGCGAGGCCACGGCGGTCGGGGTTTGGGGTATAGGATGAGGGGGCGTAGGGTAATTATACTGTAAGGTTTGGGGTATAGGGTTTATGGATTCGCAATTAGGGTTTAGGTTTTAGGATTTAGGGTTTGGGGAGGGAGGAGGTAAGGGCGGATGTAGAACTCAGTGCATAATACATAGGGAGTTGAAGTTTCAGTCTTGGGCTTCGAGGTGATGTTTTGGGAGCGTCTGGGGGACATGGGGCAGGACCCAAAACAGATCTTAAATACCCTATAATATACCCTAATATACTACACTAATGACCCCAGATATAGCCCTAATATACCATGATACAGGCATAATTAATATACCCATAATGATCAGTGGCCCTTCTTGTGACGCATCCGGCCTTGGGTCCTGCAGTATTGCCATTGGCATCCTCCAAGCCACATAAGCAATCTAACGGGTATTATTAGGGTATATTAGGGTATATTATGGGTGTATTATTATGGGTATATTAGGGTATGTTATGGGTATGGTATGGGTATATCAGGGCATCTGTTAGGTATATTATGGGTATATTATGGGTAGATTCTAGGGTATTTAAGTCAGACCTGGACAGTCCCTCCATAATCTTTGATGTGTACGCTTCTGATTTTGGCGGATTCGGCCTGTCGCCATCCTAGTTGTGCATGGGTGGTAACCGCGTCGTACTACCCATATAGGGATTGGTCTAAATTCCCTAT
>CAJNIZ010003169.1:73020-92766 GCA_905231905.1 Symbiodinium pilosum | reverse complement strand
TTTAGGGAAACTACCATATAGCTGTGATTGAGCATCCTTAGAGGCCTATTTAGAGCTCTTTCTGAGACTTTCGGAACCTTCAGTCCAAGGTGGACCTGTTTACAGCTCGGATCTCCCATATTTGTCCAAAGTCATGTGTTCCCGAATAGTTTCAAAGATACCCCTGAACATGATCCGTAATTTCAAGATGCCCTGGATATGATTGATGGAGGAGCGCTTGCACATTGACGATTCTTGAATGACTGCCATGCCCGCAATTTGGAGCGCTGAAGGCGATACGAACGTTTACCTGGACCCAAAAGTAGGTAAAATGATGGTCCGAAAACCCAGAAAACTGCGATTATTCTACATACTTTCGGGTTGGAAGTCCGTAGGCCGAGCATGTTCTGGAGGCAGGCGCTCTGCGTCCCCCTGCGCATTTTCACCGGCTTGGTGAAGGACTGGTTTTGGAGTCAGGGTGTAATGTGGAAGCTTGCAGAGTTACCAATATTACAGCTCAATATGGCCATACCCAAAAACACACAACATAACCCTTTGTTGATAGTTTAGACCCTCTCCGGCAGGTCCCCAGAGGAACCATTGTTGTTTCTGATCGCAGAAAACACGCCAGTTGCGTTGCGTCTTCCAGAGTTGCCCCATGAGTTTGGCCAGAGTTTCGTAACATGATTTAGGGTTGTATATTCTGATCACATAGGAATGTCCAGGATGCTTCCTGCCTTTTTTTCTCTGCAAGAGTCATGCAATATCTTGAACACAAATATCTTCTTGGGAAATTGAACAACTTGCCTTGGAATCCCTGCTGTGCGACAGCTGGTTTTGTTGAAGCCTATGGGCCCCAAGCTTCGTGCAGAATCCCTTGTGAACACTTTTTGCAATCCTCACGTGCCCCATATGTAAACTCATGATTTCCCCTACTTCCCCCGCCCCTTGCCAGGTTATTCAGAAATAATGTTTAGGGTTCCAAGGCAAACTAAAGGTGTCTGGAAGGGGGGGGGGCAGTTTGCATGGCGGAGTGGCAGAGAAACCCATGATATACCTGACAAATCATCTCAATCGAACCCAGGGCGGTTGGGGCTGCGATCCCAAGCTGGCCTATAAGAGCCACATGGGAGACTTACCTGCAGTTACGGAAGAAGTAAAGGGGCTTAGGGTTTAGGGGCTCCCCTGATGTTCTCAAGAAAAGGGGGCACGTTGATCCTGGGGATGTACGAGGAAGGGGAGTGTAGGTGGTGAACCCTTAGGGTATAGTCCCCCTTAAGTAGATAGAATCTGGGGTATATGGGGGATCTCATTATAATATACCCAAAGCCATATTCTATCTACTTAAGGGGGACTATGACTATACATATTAAGGAAACCTAGGGAGCTTTGGAAGGCAGAGGAGTTCTTCGTGAGTTCTGTATGCTTCGTAGCAGAACCATTGCAAACCTACATGATTTGAATGAGCTTTTCAGACATTCAGAACAACAAAGTCTTAGTCTTCGTTATCTGGGTAAGGATGTATATCCGCGTCAAACTCCATTGCAACAAAGATGCAGGGAGTCTGGGTGCCGGCGCCTGTTTCCCTCAATAACAATGAGAGCTTTCTGGGAAACCGCAACCTCAAAAGTAGGATACATTTCTAGACATGAGCTATAGTCTAAACTCCTAGTATCCCCCTTAGTAACCCTTATAGGAGTCCCCTATATAACCCCCTATATAACCCCCTTTAAGGAGTTTAGACTATAGTTCACATGGAAGTGGCTCAGGCTACCAGGCGTACCAGAGCCAGGAGCTATGGCCAGTGGCGAGATCACTCCTCATCGACCACTGGATCACCAAGGACCTACCTGAACTTTTCCAGAGGTTGAGGTTTACGTGGTGGCTCCCCAAGTAGGCACCTATGTATCCTAGCATTCAGGCCATATCAATGGAATCAAATTGTCGTGCTTTGCTCGCCTCATTGCCCGTCTGGATCCTGGTTGTGGGTTAACACCAAAAGTATGTAGAATGATGGCCTTTTGGGCTGTTTTAGGGATTTTGTGATATTATTCTACCTACTTTTGGGCCCAGGTAATTACATCAAAGCGAGGCAGGGATTACATTAAGCACGCAGGAAGTTCCGCGGATGCTTCCTTGCGCGCCTCCTAAATCTTGAGCCTTGAGCTGGTGGGATAGTGGCCTTTTAAGCAGGTTGTTTTGTTTGTAATCAAAGGGTCTGAGAGAGCTCATACTATGGTATATAGGAAGCTTAGAGTACGCGGCGGACAGGTGCAGATCCCGCTGCAATGTGTTTTCGGCAGTACCTAAACCCCAAAAGTATGTAAAATAATAGCCCTAAACCCATAATAATAGCCATAAAGGCCATTATTTTACCTACTTTTGGGGTCCAGGTATAGCGGAAGCCCAACTTTCAACCTCGCAGAGGGCTTCCTTGATGCCTCTGTCAAGATCCGCACATTGGGTCTCCGAGCAAACAAGACCCTTAGCTAGGCTTTAGGGTTTAGGGTTTAGGGTTTAGGGTTTGACCAGTAGAACATGGAGGCTTGTATTTCGACCCCTGATCTTTTTCAAAACTCCATATCTGAACCCCGAAGGCTTCATCCAGGACCTTGTGACACAATCCCGGTACCGTTCACCCGAACGCCCAACGAAAGAGTGGATCCTCTATCCAGTCATCCAGTCCCTGAAGACACCCTTTTAATACACAGACGTACCTACCCACTCCGCCTTAAGCACCAGCAGGCAAGAACCCTGGCTCTCTGTCAAGTAGATTACCAGCGGCCCCCCACATAGGCAGACTCTCTAACGGCACCCGGGCTCCCTTGCAATCCTTCTTGGGGGGTCTCTGCTATCTGGGGGTCCCCTGCGAATCAAATGTAGAGGCGGGAATGGTTACCATCTGTAATTACCTTTGTGTAGGGACCTAAACTACTACCAATACAATGCTGAGGTCCTTTACCACAACATGTGCGATTCCCTAAGGGTCCAAGTACCTAAGAATTAGGTACTTGGGAGTTTGGTAAGAGTACTTGTAGCACAGGTGTTGGGTAAGTATACAACTATTGTGTACTTGGACCCTGAAGGATCATTTTGCTCCTGTATACCCTAAACCTTAAAACCCTAAATCCTAAACCCTAAACCCTAAACCCTAAATCCTAAACCCTAAACCTTAAATCCTAAACCCCATTATCTTGATCCAGGAGTTCCCACTCCCAGGGGCTGATCATCCGCTTTTCTGTCCAGTAGGCATGGCTGGCTCTCGGAAGAGGGTAATGTAGGATTTCAGATAATCCCAAGGTTATGTTGTGTGTGTATATACCTTGGGGGGTATATCTAGGGATAGTGGAAAAGAAAATGGAAGCGACCATCAAGATCCCAATGTCTTTGAGCTTTCGTCGGAACTCCTTAAAGGGGGGTTGTGTAGGGGATTATAGGGGAGTATATAGGGGACTACTATAGGGTTTAGGGTTTAGGGATTATGGGGACTCTTATAGGGGTTGTAAGGGGGAATACTAGGAGTTACTAGGAGTTTAGACTATAGCTTATGATTGTGAAATCCTCCGTGTTTATGTGACTAGTTTTTTGGGGAGTACCATGATACCCAATATAGAGCCAGATTATACCCTGTTTTTGGGTATGGTGTATATGTATATAGAACATGATCTTACTGGGTTCAACCACAAAAAAGCGCGACTCATGTCGTGTGCCCTTCTGGATTTTGTATGAGCAACCTTTCGGGGAAATTGTGATGATGACATTCCAGGTTTCATGAAGTGCGAGGTGACACCTATAGATTAGGAGGACCCCCCCTGACTATAAAGGATAATGGTACAATGGTAACTATATTAGGGTCCTCTTGTACTCCTATTATACCACTATTACAGGGTGAGGGGTCCTCCTAACCTATAGATTCGGTACCCTGGACGCCCTAGACCTTTTTTGTTCTGACCGTCTGACCTGAACCAAGACCTCGCAAAGCTACTGGGCAGCCGGCAAAGCAAAGAGGGGTTCCCGCTGTTGAATGACAAAGAGGGGTTCTGCAGTCCTTGTGGAGCAGCATGGATTAACAGGCGCGGCGGCGCCGGCGGCGGCGGTGTGCTGTTGGGGGTTGGCCCTAGTTTGCCTTGCAGACAATGTCCGAAACAATAAAACTTTCTGTGCAGTTGCGTTCTACGGCACGGAGGATGCTGCTGTGCCGCGGCCTCGGACAAACCCGCAGATTGAGTGAGACATGTCGAAAAGTGAGCCTGCTGTAAAGGACTCCAAGGGGAAGTGCCCACAGCCTGGCAAATGTGAGGCGTTGCCTGCTGCAATGATTAAGGCTAAACTTGCAGAGCATGCATGCATGAATCGCTTAGTCCGAGCCTTTTCTACAGCATTTATGTGCAGTTTGTCCAGACTGCCCTGCCCTTCGATTGTCGAATAATAGGGCAAACATGCCTCTGCGGATAGTCAGAGATGGCGGGTGTGTGGGAGGATTGGTGGGGCTGCGGGTCCATCCTTGCGCCAGTGCTGTCGATGGCAGGACATGAGAAGCTGAGCCAGGAATCAATCAAAGCTAAAGGCCTGTACACACATAACAAAAGGCAATTATTTTACGTATTTTTTGGGCCTAAACCCACTAAACCCTGCACCCTCAGGGTTGGCAAAGGTCGCGTGCCGCGGTTAACGAGTGGAAGAACATCTCGGCTGACCCTGATGTGTTCAAGGCCGTAGGGTATGGGCCGTAGATCTTAAGTTTAGGATACAGGGTTTAAGGTTTGGGTTTTTGGGGGTCGGGGTGTAGCTGCGTAGCTTGCCGCTGCATCTTTGCTTTGTCAACTTCAAAGGGGGGTTTGGAAGGATTAGCTATAAGCTACTGGTGGTTAGTAGAGATGAAGGGGTTGTAATCTCTATATAACCCCTATATAACATATTCCCTTGTTCCCTGCTAGCCCCCAAACCCTAAACTCTAAAACCCTGAAACCTAAACCTTAAGCTTTAAGCCCTATACTATATAGCTACATGGACCCTTTGGGATTTAGAGCCTTTCTTAAAGTGTCACTTGAGTAGTATTTTATATAGGGATAATATGGTACCCAATATAGAGTAAGATTATATCCTCCCTTTGGGGTATGGTATTTTACAGAAGGAATATTATCTTACTAGGTTCAACTACCAAAAACACTACTCAATTGGAGATCAGCCCACCTTGGACTTGGTACGCAGGTGATCGAGATGCCGGGCGGCCACATGTGGTTTCAGAACAGCAGCTCCAGGTGAGATGGGCATAGCTCGAATGGGAAGGGGTTGAGGCGTTTAAGAAAAGGCGGTTGGTGGGCTCAGGTTCAGGAGGGGAGACGCAGGGTTGAGAATTTCTAGGTTTAGATGATGAGGAGCCCCGACAGAATGTACCAGAGGATCCTGCATGATGAGTATCGCGGTATCCCCCGTAGTCTACGGATTCCTATTTTGTTTGGAGTCTACTATTGCGCCAGGATGAGAAGGGAGGTGCCTCTGAGCAAGATACTTCAAAAATAGGGTTGGCTTCTGAAGAGAGGTTGCTTGCCATACACGTTGCAAGCCGTTAGCCTAAGCAGGTCTACGGGAAATCTAGGGTTTACGGTCTCAGGGTTTAAGGGTTTAGGGCTATAGGGTTTAGGGGAACAAGTTACCACATTAACTTGCTTTCTGCTGGAGGTACTCCAGGTTTTTTCTGCGTCCCACTGTTTCTTGATTGGATGTCACTGTGTCATAAGACGGCATGACAGACATCACATCCGTTGGGCATGTATCTGAATATAACCCCAACATAATACCCGATAATCCCTATATAACCCCTATAATCCCTGTAGTTTCCATTTTCTTTTCCATTATCCCAATATATCCTCAATATATCCCCTATATACTATAGTGGCAGAAAAACCATTTAGCATGCTTCAGAACAGCACCTGAGAGCTAGGGCTTGATTGTTCTGGCTTGCATTGCGATTCCGAAGTGAGAGGTCCATAAAGCCTCAACTCCCAACACCCCCCACCCCGCATTCCCAAGCCATTAGAACCAGGCAATCTCACACTAGGTGAGGCCCCCAGAGATTAACGGTGAGCGCACGGTACGGTACTCTGCCGCTATTGTCCTAACGCAAGCTATAACCCAAGGTATATGGTAGTTTCACAAAAGTGGGCCCCAATATAGATCCTAACTTGTTATAGTTCTTATAGGGACCCCAAAAAAGGCAGTCCTAATTTTGGGATAGCTTAAATCCCCAAAATCCCTATACATCCCTATATAGCTCCTATTAACCCCTTTATCACCCCTATAAACCTCTTTAAGGGGACCCCTAACTTTGGGAAAGCCCCCATGTATGGCACTTGCTTACTGAGGTGTGAGGCCCTTGCCCTGGAGCTCGACAAGCTGATGAGAAGATTTCGCTGACTTAGGTTTAGGGTTGAATTTGGGTTTATGGTTTATGGGTTTAGGGTTTTAGGGGGTTTCCAGGTTCTGAGAGGTTTAGGATTTAGGGTGTAGGATTTAGGGTTTAGAGGTTTGGGCTCTGGCATGTAGGGGTTGAGGTATGCCCCAGTGTCTACCTGGGCCTCAAAAGTAGGTAAAATCATAACCCCAAACCCTTAAAACAGCCCAAAAGTCTATGATTTTACCTACTTTTGGGGTTGAGGTACTCTGCAGGTACTTGAGACCTGTGGGTTGGGTGGCTCAAGGGCTTAAGGGTCGTACCCCTGAGCTTTGGGATCTGTTTAAGGAACCCAGGGCCAGTGCATTGGTCCATGTAAGGTCCATATGATTTCCCGAAATAGTTGTACCCTATGATCCCAAAATACTATAGTCCTTTTTATGGGGACAACCAAAAAGGGTACCCCTTATTTTGGGAAACCCCCATCTTGGGGGTCAGGGCTACGACTCCACTCGGAGGACCATGGGACTTAGTAACTACTTATAACTGGGGTTGAAACCCTACTTATAATTGGGGTAACCCCGTATAAGCCCATTTAAGGGGATTATAAGTAGGGTTATAAGCCCAGTTATAAGTGGTTACTAAGTCCCATGGGCTTCCAAGTAGGAGTTCAACCCTAGAAGCCTTGAGCAGCTGCATGAGCTGGTGCAGGGCAGAAGGGGGAGAAAGGTAAACCTGGGAGAGTTAATCCACGCAAGCTTCGACCTTGAAAGGATGGGTGCTCCTTTTTAGTTTCCAGTTTAGGGCTCGGGGCTTAGCCCCATTGATTTAATGTATAGGGTTGGGGCTTTGGGTGAGGATTCTCTGTGAGAGCCCCTGGGGCCTGAACTCCTGCGCCTCCTGCCCTGAGTTAATGTGGAACGCCTGGCTTCTTCCAAAGGCACCTTCGGTTAACAAAAAAGGCCTGCTGCATCCTTTTGTCTGCCAAACGGTTATGATTGTTGTTTGTTGTTGCTCCGCTTTGACCACTACGTCAAAGGGATCTTTTTTATGACCTGCCTGCTGCTTTTATATGTCGCGGAACATGAGGAGCCCGATCCTCCTAGATCTTTCTTGGACCGGTCAGTTGTTTAATGTTTTTTTGGTCCGTAGGTAAAGCGCTTGGTCTGGGGCTCGCAGCTTGGTACGTTGAGCGTCCATCGCTGCTCCACAATTACTAACATGTGACCCGTATTTGAAATGAAGAGCAACACATGTAGGTTGGACATAGTAGTAGCTTTTTTTCAGTCCTTGGATTTACGCTGCTGGAGTGCTTTACTCACGGTACGTACTAGGTCCTAGGTTCTCATTCAAGCTGACCTATGCATCTTAAGAGACTTATCTTGCGGCCGTGCAGCGCTGCGCAGTCACAGCAATGACTGCAAGCTTTGGCCTTTTCCATGATGCACGCATGGCCTGCAGAGCGCTGGCATGTTTGACGGCATCAGCAGCTGCCCGCACGGTAGGACAGGCAGCTGCGACAGCGGACAGAAGTGCTGGAGATCCCCCGAACTGCGTGATTGGTTCGTCTGCCGCGGGGCGTGGCCTCTACGTTACCCGGCCAATAGCTCAAAGAGAAGTTATTCTGCGAGACGTGGCGGTCGTCGACAGCGCTTGCTCACAGGACCTGATCTCCAGGATATTTTCCAGTCAGCCTCCCGGAGAATCCCGCTCAAAGAGGGAGCCAATATGGGGGTTGGTTGCCAACTTCGTGCTTCTGCTGCTGCAAGATCACTGGTATCGTCCGCAGATGCGCGGAAATCTGGCAGCTCTTGCTGGCAGGTTACACTTGGAAAGCGGTGACGCAGAAGCGGCTAGGAGCCTGGTCTGCAGGCTTGACACATTTAAAGCCTTTTACCGGCCACAGTCCCAGGACAAGGACAGTAGCCTGTACAAGCAGCACGCTGATGAGATGCATCGTGCAATGGACCCGGAAATCCGGAGGCTGGTGTCTTCTGAAATAGTGGCTGACTTGCTCACAGTTGTGCGGCTGGATGCGCACATAGTTCGGGCGAGAGCTCGAGTTGGTGAAAACGGTCTGGGCCTGTTCTTCTGGCTGCACCTGGCAAACCATAGCTGCTGTCCAAATGCCTTTTTCCACACGACGCACATGGAAGAGGAGGGAACCCGAGCAAAGGTAACTCTTTATGCACTGCGGCCACTTGATTCGGGGGAGCAGGTTTGCATTTCGTACGTTGATGGCCAGACCCTCCTGACTCCACTGAACGTTCCTCTGGCTGCATTGGGGGATGGTTCTGCAGAATACGCATCATAAACCCTTTTAAGTTGTTTTCTTTGATCCCGATGGTGTTTGTGCATTCTACCAGCCTGAGTAGGTGGGAATGCTATCTCCTAAGAAGTCGCTTAGTCAGGCTTAGTCAAAGCACAAGACACAAGATCCCCTCAAACTCCGTTGAGTTGTGTTTAGGCCTCCAAGCCCCGACACGGCTTTTTTTGTAATTTCTTTCCAAACCCTAAACCCTAAATGGTACTTTCCAATTTATTTTGCATTATGCCCGATATTACCCCAGTGTAGTCCACAAAAAGGTACCCCTTTTGTGAATTTTTGCCCGGACATGATTCCCTGCGCCATCTGAGCTATAGTCTCGACTCCTTAAACGGGGTTATATAGGGGATTATATAGGGGGTTATGGGGATTGTATAGGGGACTACGTACTACAGGGTTTAGGCTTTAGGGTCGAAACTGCTTAAAAGGGGGTTGGGGATTATATAGGGGAGTATGTTAGGGGCTATAAAGGGTCCATACTGGAGTTTAGACTATTGCTCATTCGAGGCCAGGCGTCGCCGGATCCAGAACCAGTTTGGCTTCCTCTGTCTCTGTAGCAGATGTCGGGAGGAGGAGCACGCAGAAGACGCCAACGGAAAAAAGAAGAGGATCAGGGAATGAAAGTCAGGCTTGATCTGAGGATGAATATATAGGGGACTATTATAGGAGTCATTAAGGGGATACTAGGAGTTTAGACCCTAAACCCTAAACCCTAGGGATATGAATGGGAATATTAGGAGTTTAGACTATGGCTCATGTAGACAAACGCCCCAAAAAGAAAGAGAAACTAGGCAAGGCTCCTTTTCTTTATTGTTGAGTTGGCTAAGGGTTTAGGGTTTAGGATTTCATTGTTTGTGAGCTATAGTCTAAATTCCTAGTATCCTCCCTTATTAACCTTTAGAGTACTCCTCGATAAGTTCCTTTATATAACACCCTTTAAGGAGTTTAGGTTATGGCTCATGCAGTTCTGAACTCCAACTTCCACTCCCCGTCGCAATCAGGCAATCTTCACCTGAATCATTAGAAATATGTCTTCCCTTCAGAACTGGTATATCCGTCCGAATATAGTTCAGAGTGAAAAAAGTCCGAAAACCCTCTTTGTAATTATGTAGGTCGCAGGGTATCAGCCTGCCATGTGGGCTGAATTTGCGGCTATCGTAGCGGCTATGGGATATCAGGCACCCTCGCCCATCCAGATGATTCTTGCAGAAATTCCCCACTTAAGCACTGGCCATCTGTGCCCAACCCCCAGAACCCTGAAAACACACCTCAACGAGCGCCGTTGGCTATTCGGCGAATCCAAAAGATCATCTTCGGCATCCAGGTGCGCCGCCCCGTGCCCTTTACTTTGTCTTGAGCAGGCGATGAACAGCAAAGGCATTTTTCAGCAATACAGGAATTATTGACCATTGGCAGCAGCATGTTGACTCCACCGGATCAGGAACCGGTGGATCTTTCATGCCTTTTGCTTGTCATGCGTGTTGCGGCTTGCCAGTTCAATGCCAGAAGCATTTTGGCCCTTTAGGTCGGCAGCGCCACAGCGTGCCGTTTGCGGAAGTCCCTGCTGAACGTAGTCGGGCATGATGGTTGTAAGCTTGCGGCCATACCTTGCTGCAGCTTTAGGCATGTGTGCGCGTGGTGATCAGGGTCTCAGTGGCGGCGGCATCTTCATGAAGATTCAGGGTCAAAGTGGTAAGATGACCTTTGCCACATCAGAACCCATAGGATCAGCGCACGATAGGGTGCAGATCCAAATGGTGAGCCTGGAGGAACTCGCAGAAGACGGCACGGTGGTGGGTCGCGGCGGATCTGCCAAGCACTCCTTCAACAGCTTTGCCACGCAGTCATTTACATTCGGCGCTCCTATGGCAAGGACCATTACAGGAGTAGAGCGAGATGTTGCTGCAGCCAACGGTCTCATCCCGGACAGCCCGAATGGAGGATACATCGCCGCCGAGTACAATGTAACCACAGTGTCCTTCACAAGCTACCTGGGAAGCGGAAACCCAGCGACAGACTCGAAGCTTGAGATTGAATCCATCATCTTCAAGGAGAACGCAATCCTGAAGTTCCAAAACCCTGATGGATCATTCATCTACCCTGCAGTCGCCGAAGGAACGCTGAAATTCAATATAAGGATGAGCCAGTGGAATTGGTGCGCAAACAACTGCAAATCTTCAGATGGAGTAGGCGATTCCGTGCGCTTGACGATTGAGATGATCAATCAGGTAGTCGTCGAGGCCGACTCAGATGATGAATCAGCTGATGCCACGACAAATTCCTCAAAGAGCTTACCTGACTGCTCGAGTGGTGCCTGTGAGAACGGCGCTGTTGAGGATTTGGGTGGGGTTTTCCTGTCCGTGCTCAACACCTACATGATCCAAGCTCCAGACGGCACGGTGACGCAGTTCACGTTGCCAAAGAATCCCAGTCTTACAATCGATCCGCCTCCCAGCACGAAGGGCGCAGACAAGCGCACAACCACCTTACTGCTCGAGTTCCCACGTGCTAACTTTGCGGCGCATGACACGCTCATCTACGATCCCATTCTAAGCTATGAAAGCATCGATGATGCGAGCGCAGCTGGCACAAGCAGCGGAGATGAACCGATCAGTGGAGACAGTGGAGATGACACGGACGCCACCACTACCAGCACAGATCCAACCTTCCAAGATGGCACCACTACCACCACCACCACCACCACAACCCCCACCGCCGGAGATGATTCCGATGGGGTCACAACCAGCCAAGATAGCACCACTACGGCCGGAGATGATTCAAATGACACCACGACCAGCCAGGATGGCACCACAAGCAGCAGAGAGAGCGTCCAGCCAGTTAGCCATGGCAACAGCGCCTATCAGGTCTACCATAGCCTGTGTATCCTAATGCTGCTGGCTGTTTGACTTCTTCCTTGCTGCTGGTTAGATAAGCTAGCTACACAAGCACATACAGTAGAGGCATCGGCCTTGTGAAGCCACACAAGTTAGCTTCACTCATAGCACCGATGCTCGCATTCTTCGCCTTGGGCCTTTTCAGATGTTTTAACAGCTTTCATCGGGCTACTCCGCGGACCATAAGCTGTTGCGCGGGCGCGCCGTTTTCGAGTTTTGAAGATGTACAGATCAACCACATCGAAGATGTGTGTATTTTACACGGATAAGTGTAGAATCAGCTTCAGCGAGGTACTACGATGAACTTCGGTTCTGAACCGACGCGAGTGCAAGTGAAGATGGGCTCAGCTGCATTTGAATGAAGCTGTTCTCAAAGTGGAAAGCGTGGAGTCAGGCGTTAGCGGCTCCAAACCCTGAACCGTAAACTCTATTCGATTCCGCGCCCCAGGATTCGGAGTAGATCTTCCACATTACGCCCGGGCTACCTCCAACAGTGCCTTGGGCAGGTATCCATAGGGATGGAAGCGCGTGGTAAACCACAACTATAAGCCATAAGCCTAGGAGAAGATTTGACGAGAGACGATCACTGAGTCCGATCTGTACGTTTTCCTATCAATGTCAGCTCCGCATTACAAGCGTCTTGAGACTTCCTGGATGATATAGCTCATGCAATGAAGTAGCTTTGGTTATTTGAGAGCGATTGATCCGTGCTTGCTCTTGTCAAGATTACCAGAGGAGGCTAGGTGCATGTGTAGAACCCCAAAGCAGCATGGGATCACCTTGAAGTACACAGCCTCTTCTGGTACAATTTTTTTTGCCCGTGGCAGTATCTGCTGTCGTGCTCACGAGGGAAGCCCTTGCAAGAAACCAGCCACGTACGACCTTAGCATGACACACCAGCTTACAAGCCACACAACAAGTATGGTTGCTTGAAATCTTATTTCATTAGAGAGGTTCACTACTTTTACTTGTTGCACATTAGACATTAGGCAGCAGTCAGTTGATGCAGACTCACGTTGCAAGAAGGGGTCGGGAGTTTTGCGCGGATCGCATGCGGCATGGCTGAAGCGGGGCCCTGAGAGCAAGCCTCCTGCGTTTAGGGTTTAGGCTCTAGGGTGCAGGGTTTGGGGTTTAGGGTGTAGGGAACTGGATGAAGTATGGCCCTGTAATAAAAGGGGATATAGATTTGTATGTGGACTACGTAGGCTATATATATATATGTGTACATATATGTGTATTTATATACATATGTGTATATATATATATATGGGTGGGATATTACCCGAGTAGTGCAGAATCAAATGGACAAGAAAATGGAACATAAATTGAAAACCGGGATTGCATAGAGGTTATACCAAGGGATTATGTCACGTAGGGGCCGCAAGTACAAGGTAAGCTACACCCTGGGGCTCCATGTCAGTAAATAATATCTACTTGGGCCCCGCCGTCTATGAATGCTACCTACATTGGACTATTTGGAGCTCTATAGGGATAGTGGATGGGTTTAAGGTTTAGGGTTTACGGTTTAAACTTTGGGTTTAGAGCTTAGGGTTTAGGGTGCAGGGTATCAAAAAGGGTTACTGAGGACCCCAGAAGAAGGTAAACTAGTCGCCCAAAACACCGAAAAAAACACTAAGTTTTAGGGTTTAGGGTTTAGGGTTAAAAATGCCAAGAGATTATTGTTCTACAGATTTTGGGTGTTCAGGTACTCAGCAGGGCATGAGCCCCTCCACACATTGCATAATCCCTTCAATTACATACCCCTGTAGAATCCCAGTGTCCACTTGATTTTCGATTTGTCTTAAATTTCTCATGTGATTAGTGGGGTAATATCCGTAAAGCCTATATAACCTTCATATAGCCCACATAATCATTGTACAGTCCCAATATGACCCCTCTAACCACCATGTCTGACGTGGGATAGCAAGTCGAGCTCAGCCTAGATGGATTTGGGGTTTAGGGTTTAGGGCTCAGGGTTTTGGGTTTCAGGGCTTGGTGTAGGGTTTAGGGCTTAGGGTCCCTACTTCCGGCATTGGAGTTCTCAACATTTGCATCATCGATTTTTCAGAAGGAGTGCGATAATCAGAGTCCCCGAATAATCTCCAGATGTCCAGAAGGTCCCCATTTTGTAAAACATTGTAAAACCCAGAATCCGCCAACGAGGGAAGGTTCGCATCTTTTGATTCGACTAAACTTCTTTACCTGAAGCCCGAAACCCAGCGTGACTCTCTGGTGCTTAGAAAGAGGGGGGGAGCGAGTCCCTCGATGTTCCCTATATGACCCTTATAACAGTGCCTATACTTACTCCGCTATTCCCCAACTTAAGCCCTAAACTCCTAAACCCTCCCGCAACTTCCATCTTGTTTTCCACTCCGCCTTGAGCAGCCTAAACCCTGAACTCCAGCTTCCATTGTCTCCCCCACTCCCCACGCTAGACCCTGAAAAAGCGCACCTTCCATTTTTCTTTTCCACAATAAAAAACAGAAATAGTAACAGTAATAGTCGTAATCCTTATAACAGTTAGAACAAAGATAATGACAATATCAATAACAATACCAGTAAATACGAGTAGTAAAAATGGTAGTTGTACTAGTAATAGTAATAATGGGAATAAGAGTTGTGACAATGGTGATAATCATAGTGTAAGCGATAGTAGTAATTTTCATAACAGTAATATATTAGTCATAGTAAGAATAACAATAATGTACAAGAAGTAGTATTTTTAAGAATAACAGTAATATACTAGTAATCAAAATACAGCTGTATTATACGAGGACGAATACTCAAATCAGTAATATACTAGCAATCCAGTGATGCTTGTAATAACAGTAATTTCCTGGCAAGAACAAATTAGTAGTAACAGACTAGTACTAGCAGTACTACTGATACTAAGTTGGTTCATTTGGGGATTGTCCTAAATTACTGTTAATACGGGGCCCTGTATTTAGGTTCCTATTGTAATACGGGGCCCTATATAAATTTCTCCATTTTGGGCCTACCCCCATTT
This sequence comes from Symbiodinium pilosum, assembly GCA_905231905.1. Classification (NCBI taxonomy): domain Eukaryota; class Dinophyceae; order Suessiales; family Symbiodiniaceae; genus Symbiodinium; species Symbiodinium pilosum. The sequence continues at coordinate 78,166 of CAJNIZ010003169.1, read as the reverse complement.
GCAGGCCATGGCGGTGGATCCCCCTGCCAGAAGCCGCGACCCCAGCAGCTGCCAGAAAAGCTCACATCTCAGTGCTTGAAGGTACTGCGGAAGCCTTTTAGGGTTTGGGTTTAGGGTTCCTTTTTTTGTGGTGTAGGGTATGTCTATGTCAACTTAAATAGGCCTCAACATGATATTGGACAATCTTTTGGCCCTTACATCAGGGCTTAGAGTGACTTGGTAGTGCTTACACTCTCGTCTTGTAGTGGACCTCAAAGTAGCAGATTGCATTCACACCGCAGTTTGCAGATAAATTTGCATCTCAGCGTTATCCTCCCAGAATGTGGGCCCTACTTTCTTGTGGGTGTCCATGGTACGGAAGCAGACTCCTAAAAAAAACTCATGGCAGGCCTTGATTGGGAGGATCATCCTTATTCTCAGGTGGTTTCCGGTTGGGGTGAATGTAAGCTCCTGTTTGTTGTGTGCTTTGTATGTTGGAAAGCCTATGCTATAATGCGAGCACTCAGGTCCAGAGAGTGTGGCGGAAGCCATAGACAAATGTGACGAGGCGAGAGTCTGCGATTTGTCCGACCATAGCAGTTGTGGCATCCTCTTAATGACAGCAACAGAAGTCCTCATCAGACAAGGAAATGTGTTTGCTGAGGGAGAAGCAGTTAGTGTAAAATCAGCACCATCCAGAGAAGCAAGAAATTGCATTGTGGCTCTTCTATGCTTGTCGTTCCTGTGCTCACAATGCCCTCCCAAACTTGACAATAAAGCCCTGGCGTTTTCTTAAATCTAATCCTGTGGGTGCCTTTGCGATGGTGTCAAAGCCTGGGCCCTTTGAGGGTGTAGGGAGTACAGAATCCAAAGTCTTGAGCAGCGGGGTTTCAGAAGGCCCGACTTTGCTGTTGACCTTGACCTTCCAACACCCTATGCAGGCCTAGGTACCCAGGATACCCGCTATTAGGGGGCTATAGCCCCAGTTAAGGGTACCACCCAAAGGGTCCTAAGTACTTGTATGGGGGATAGTTACTAACGCAAACCATATTGCTAAATCCTACCCTACTTTATACCATATAGGGAGAATCTTGCGTGGAGTGTGTTAAATGCTTCTGGCTTGGAGTTGAATCCCAAACCCTAAGTCTTCGGGTTTAGGGCCCTAAGTCAGAACAGAATGAAACTGATGCTGCTGTCATACCACCCTAAGGGTCCATGTACCCAATAACTGGGTACCTGGGATTTTGGTACTGGTATCTAATTGTAGTACAGGGTTTTGGGAGAGTATATGATTATTGAGCACTTGGCCCTTAGGGGTACTATTGCTGTTGATGATGCTGAGACCACGAACATGAGACTGACTGATGCCACTGCGAAGAACAGTAGTAGTAGGCGAGATTAGAACATTAAGCCCACCCTTGCAAGCCCTGACGCAAGACCACAAGCCTTAAGTCCGGAGCCTTATCAGAACCTCCTAAAGCCCAGACACCATGAGCCCCATACAACCACAGTCCCGTGAACCTTTCAACCCCAAACCCCAAACCCCTCAAACCCAAAAGCCAAGCATCGCTGTGTCAGGGCACTCTCCGGCGGCTACTGCAGACCGTCATTCGGAAGGTACCGTGGCTGCATGCCGTTGACCTGCAACCTTTAAGAAGGACTGCCCTATATTGTCCCTTGTATTCCCAGACTTTCATCACTGAGAGTAATAAGTAATCTATTTTGGGAAGCCCCTGTCTACTGTGAGCCAAAACAAGATCGTTTTACGCGGAGGCATTCTGCCAGCCTGGTTTGCGTGTTGTAGCAAGGGGTGCTTTGGGAACTTGATTCTTCCTTGTAACCCTAAGGGTCCAAGTACCCAACAATCAGGTACTTGGGATTCGGGTAGTAGTAATTCTAGGACAGGTCTTGGGCGAGTATATGATTTATTGGGTACTTGGACCCTTTAGGGTAAGCAAGCGACAAGGAGAAGCAGTACCACAATGGACAGGGGCCTCTTGAATCAAATTCCTGACCTGGAGAAAGCTGTTAGGCGACCAATGGATGTACACAGGACGAGCTTAGGCGACGCCCTAAACCCCTGAACCCTAAGCATCAAACCCTATATAACCCCATTGTAGTAGTGTCCATTTTCTTTTCCATTATCCCTATATGACCCCACGACGCCCTAAACCCTCAACCCTCAACCCTAAACCCCTAACCCCCTAAACCCTAAACCTAGGATGAAGCCATAGCCAAGCGCGTTCCCTGCCCTCTACAGGGTTCCGAGTCTTCAGCTCGATGCCTAGATTGGAAGTTTAGGGTTTAGGGTTTAGGGTTAGGGTTTAGGGTTGATGCCTAGATTGGAAGTTTAGGGTTTAGGATGGCATACCTGCTGCTTCATTGGGGGGTTATACTGGGGCGATGTGGGGATGATGGAAAAGAAGATGGAAACTACTAATAGGTTTTAGGGTTTAGGGCGTTGCCCATACTTGCAGGGTAATTGGGACTTAGTAGGTAGGTTAATAACCCCTATAAGCAACATAATAACCCCAGGCATCCCCATTATTAACCTACTTACTCAACTACTTATCGCAATTTCTGACTGGCAGCACCACCTTGACTTAACCCTAAGCCCCAAACCCTAAACTTGCTTTTGGATGGCAGGTCCCAGACTGCCGGCGGAAGATTGCGCAGGCAACTGGGCAAATTTCGTGAGTCTCCACCTGAAGACATGAGCTATAGTCTAAACTTTTTAGAGGGGCGTTATATAGGGGATTCTATGGGGCAGCAGTGTAGGGGATAATAAGGAGGATACTACTCGCATCCATCCATGAGCAGCCTAGCTTAAGACTGCTTGCTGGATGGAGCATACCACCCGTGAGATTCCACAAGTCTGAGATCTTGCCCTGCATGCAGGTATACTTTTTTAGGTCTCGGGGGCGAGGATTTCGACCAAGGATTTGTAGCCGAAACCTTTCTGCCGTCAATTCTGCGTTGCTATGAGCCACGCAAAGTTGTGGAAGCTTGTCTGGCAGGTCTAATTCTGTGCTCCCAACAGAACAGCTGTGTTCCCAAGAACATCAAGAGACATAATATACAATAACAAATACATGCATACACATTTTACATACAAATATACAATGTGTACACACATATTTGCATACGCGCTGAACACATCTATCTGCATATGCGAACTTACTTGCCTCTGAAGCCAGCACATCACCACCTACCCCCATTATTCCCAAATATCCCTACCCAAGGGTTCTTCGGGGCTGGTTATGGATTGTTGGTGAAGGCCCAGAGAAGGAACTACATAGGGGGTTGGGGTTAGAAAGCCCCAATATGCATTGTCTTTTGCAGTGCTATGCTGTATAGTCGCCAACCTGTCAGGATTATGGCTTAGCTGCCGAGCTCTACCAAGTTTCCGAGGAAGAGCGCCAGAAGGCTGGAGAGTCTATGGGTTAAGATGAGGGACCCTGATGCGTGCTAGAGGGCTATATAGCAGATTATCCGCCGCATATCATATCTGCCGGGTGCCTTAAAATGGCTTTCAGGGACTTTGTTCTTTCTCGCGGTTGGCGATTCAGGGTCGAAAGGCTTGGTCCGGTTGCACGTAAGGGTTGTGTTGTAAGGGCATGGCAAGCTTGAGGGAAGCTGCAAGAGCAATCTCTCTCATGGGCCGCGTTTTGCACCCTTTTATACGGACACAGTATTGTACAGAATGCAAGAGGCTCAGACTCGGGTTTCATAACATAAGTGCATTCAAGATGCCCAAGCAAGCTGGACCCATGAAGCGAGGTCAAAGGAACAGTAAAGTGTGTGATCTCTTGTTGCTGGGGTCTCCGTAGGATTCACATTCTAGCCTTTACATCTGGTTGGAATGTACTAGTACGAGTCAGAGTAATAGAGACAGTAACAGTGAAACCAAGCAATTACATAGTACCAGTAAGACCTTATACTTCAATCAGTGCACCCTATGCGCCGAACCCTAAACCTCAACCCCCAGGCCCCATACCCAAACTGCGTAAACGGCTTCATTACGCCAGGCCATAGCCGATCAATACAGCGAAGTCAAGACCGGCGGCTGCCTGAGCCTTTCCCGCCAACAGAAGCCGCGGTGGCAGCAGCAGCACGAGGAGGGCAGGTGTGGGAGCAGGAGGGGTTGAAGCAGAAGTACCAGAAGAAAGACGGAGAGTAAGTGGAAGAAGCAGAAGAAGTGAAAGGGCTTCTGCTGCTTGTGGTGCAACTGGTGGTGGTGTTGATTGGAGTGGCGGTGTACTTGAGCATGACCGATCTGGCATTCATAAAAGTAGAAGTATTAGACGCTTGAGACGTTGTTGTGGTACTTGGATGTAATTGGCTTGTTTATGGAAGTGGGCCATGATGTTGTGATTCTTCAGCAAAAGCTGGACGATTTCAGGCTTCTGTCCGTTCAAAGATCCTCTGTAAGCACTCCCTGCGCTCCACTTTGTTGCACAGTGGACCCTACAACATAGCATAGCATAAGCAGCATTTGTTGCTCTCTGTTGGGCGAGATGGACCACCAGTCTTTTGTCGAGTTCGCTTGGTCACTACAATTAGGATTTTACTATCAGCAATTACAGTAGTGACTATCACTTTATTTATCATGATACCATTACTGGGGTTTTTGCATGGTCCAAGGTGCAAAAGAAGGCAACTCCTCATCTGAACATCTGGACTTCTGCGAGAGGGCAAAGTTCGTTCCGATGAGGCTGGCGCCTACCTCTCGCATACCAGCAGTGTTGATGATAGTGGCCAGGACTACAGTTACAGTCATGTCACGGTAGACCTAATCAAAACAGCCTAAACGTAAGGATGATACGTCGTAGATCGTCGTAGCAACTGTCATGTCTAGGCAAGATTACAACCAAACAGTCACGGTAATCAGACGTTCCCTACGCTTGGTGCCGCGGTCCAAGGATTGTATGAATCACTTTTCATTTTTCCGGGTAAGGAAAGGCAAGTTCTCAGTCGAGTCGATTGATATTTGTTGACGAACTGAAATTGTCTTCTTGTGCTCCCCTATGTAGGCGCTTGATGGACCACTTGCCTGCCGGATACGGGTCTTCCCCTGAATCCACTACAATACGGGTCCCTGGTGGGGTTCCTATTACAGTACGGGTTCCTAGAACCGAAGTCGGACTCCCATATGAACCATAGTCTA
>CAJNIZ010003169.1:34886-65572 GCA_905231905.1 Symbiodinium pilosum | reverse complement strand
AGGGTTATATAGGGGTCACATGGGGATTACAGGGTATATAGTGGGGCCGTATAGGGATAATGGAAAAGAAGATGGAAACTACTACAAAGGGGTTGTATGGGGTTTAGGGTTTGAGGGTTTAGGGGCTTTGGCTTTAGGAGTTAAGGATTTGTAGCCCCCCTTAAGTAGACAGAATATGAAGTTTTTGGGGATCTTATTATAATATACCCAAAGCCATGTTCTATCTACTTAAGGGGGACTCTAGGGTTTTAGGATTTAGGGGTTTGGGGTCTAGGGTACGGGATGACGCCACGGTTTATGGCCGCGCCTATTGACCTGCGAAATAAGGGGGGGGATACTTGGGGGCCCGGTAAGAGGGCCACCGGAATTTAAGGGAAAAATGTCAGATTTTTCAACAACTTGGCCAACAAAATGCTGTTCAGATAGAAGTCACATCAGGAACGTGCTCTTGCTGGTACCTGTGGATATGGGACCATCGATACATGGATCCTTTTGGGGTTGAGAGCTTTCGGGCTTGCATTCTGGACCAGGACCCTCCTTGTACCCTCTTTATGGTGGTGTATGGTCCCTATTTAGGGTATATATTGGGTACTGCCCCCCCTCAGTAACAGTTGGATAATAACCATAATATGGTTATATATAGCCCTTAATAGGACCCCCAACATAGACTGTTACTGGGTGGGGGCAGTACTCAAGGTAAATAGAGGGTACATGGAGGGTCTAGGTAGATACAGTACTCGGAAGGCCCGGAAACGACGGCTGCAAGCTGGACGCACCGACATCCTTGGCCGCACAGCTGCAACTCCGTTCCCCCAAGCTAGGGATGTTGGGTTTAGGGCTTAGGGGCTTAGGCAAACGGTTTAGGGGGGTTTAGGGTTTAGGCACCCCATAACACTAGGGATCATGGAAGGCGGATTTGGGCTAGTGGGGAAGAACCACTGCCGGAGGGTCCCAAGGGTTCTGAGCACTAGAAAGCGCCATTTAAGAGTAGGGAAGAGATGCCCGAGATTTTGTGGGATGGGCTTGAATTTCCCGTACGGCTGAGCGCATGACATGAATCTGCAGGAGTTTTAGGTAAGATTGGTACTCAGCACGCCGTGATGTATAGTACATGCAAACTGGAAGCGCACAGGATTTGGCGATGTGTGTGCTTGGGGCGTGGTCAGTGCTTGTTTTGAAGCACATGTCAGAGAGTACATGTTTCCCTTGCTGCGAATTCTGGGAGGCTTCTGCTTCAAACTTGGTTTGTCACTTCCGTTAAACGATTCTGGCTGGAAGGGCTTGACCACTCATCTCTACAGTTGCAGGATCTGAGGTTTAGCAGAGAGTAGAAAGTATACCCCTGAAAGGTTCAGAGAGCTTGAGGCAACAACTGTTGAACCCTAAGCCCTACAAGGGGCCTCCTTGTACCCTTAAAGAACGGTATATGGTCCCTAACAGTTTCTACTTAGGCAGTTGGCTGGTCTAGGTTATGTAACCGTTACATAGTGCGTATGTACTCCCAATATCAGGCAGTCCCTCCATCATTTTAGGGGTCCGCCGAGGAGTTCCCACAAAGGGCTTCTTCTAAGGTACAGAGGTGGCTAAACATTGCACTACGTGGCTCGCAGCGGGAAACGCAGACCTTGCACCAAATGAGCGGAACCCGTTTTTTTTTGTTTTGCTCTGACGGCTTTTTTGTTATGGCGGCGTCTTCGGCGGAGGGGCGAGTGAGTGAGTGAGCCCGAGCCTTCGCAGCAAAAAAACAAGCATCCTTCTAAACCCTCTGCACCCCTTCGAGACATAGCCAAAGTATCGCGAGGCATGGATGGCTGTGCACTTTTCTGCTTCATTTGGGTCATCACCACCGGTGTTCCCGGGCGGCAAGGAGTTTTGCTTTGTGCAGAAATTGAGTTGAAGATTTGTAGGGCGTGACTCAGGTGTTGCGCTGCGTGCTGCAGAGTTTCCATTTTCTTTTCCATTACCCCCCCCCCCTATAGCCGCAGTGTAGTAGTTTCCATTTCTTTTCAATTCCCCCTATACTATACAAAGCCCAAACTAAACCGGTACTGTAGAGGCCTGATGCTTTGGGGTTCCATGCGGTGAACTTCATTTCATCAAAGGCAACTCCAGCCACCAAGTCAAACTCAGGCACAGAATCGTAGGGGTACTATCAAGGGCTCTATGTAATTGTGTTATGAATATTATCCGACTAGTAAAGGGTGGGGGAAGAATGAAAAAGCTATGAGCAGGGAGGGGGCGTGGGGTATCAAGATCTCAGCCCTTGAAATTGGGAGAGTCATCCCCTCAGAAGTAGCTTGCACTAGAGAGGGCGTGGACGCATGGTGCTTTCCTCATGGCTCATGTTTTCGTGACTTCAGTGGGAATCTGGACCAGTGCAATTTTCTACATCCATCATAACTCCATATCTACCCAGTGGGAATTCACCACATTATGTGCGGTTCCTCACCGTTGAGACGGGCTCACCAAGGCAAGAGTCGTCTGCCTCCTTGGAATGTATGCTGCACGTGCAGTCGCACAGACACAAATGTTCAGTTCCCCAACAGATGAGGAGGTTTCTCAAAAGTGAGGCCACCTGACATAATAGCGAGACATTGCTCGCTACAACAATCTCCCTACATTTAAGGTTAAGCACCGAACTGCTGTCATTCTTATTTGCATTTGAGTTTCCATTATTAAGTTCTGCTTGTCCTTATCAACATGCAAGCTTAGCACAGATCCTCTTCCCCCAAACCTGAACAGTTGGATGATATTCAAAACATAACTGTATAGAGCCCTTGATCGCACCCCTATTATAGACTCTTAGTGGGCGGGGGCAGGACTAAACCTAAACCCTACACCCTAACACTCAAACCCTAAACCTAAGTCCAAGATCCTCAGGTCATGTTTTCATTGCTGTACTTCAGCATCTGGGCCCGTGATCGCCACTTCTTCACGCCACTTCAGTGCCTTGTACTGCCGCAGATGGAGGAAAGTCTTGCACCACTTAGGATCCCCAATATACAGAAATTTCAAGGGTATGGAGTGTATAAGGTGGTGCAAGATTTTGGCCCATCCGCAGTATGGGCGCAACGAGGATTTTGCTTACATCAGCTCGGTTTAGGATGTTCGTCTTCGCTCAGGTCTTATCCCCATTAAGGGGCGCTGCGCACTGGCATTTGTAGCTTCATGCAGGGTTTTGCGTATCTTGAGAGCATGCTTGTTCTGTAGGCGGACTGACACAAGTCTCTGAAGGCTGCAAAAAAATCCTTTATGGGGACGCCTGTAGGTAATGGAGGGTAATACAGGCACTACAGCGTCATATTGCAGTATATAAGCAATATGTCAGGGTCATATCACCTAGACCCTCCAGCTACCCTCCGATTAGGCTTAAGCAGCCACTGTGAGGGACCATATACTCCTATTTAAAGGTAAAAGGAGGCTCCTGGTAAGATAATGAACCCTAAACCCCAAACCCAAAAACCCTCAACTCCAAACCCAAAACCCTAGGTGAACCCGAATCCAAGGCGGACCAAGGTGGGCAAGTTCTTCCACGGTGGAGTGGCAGCGATTCTTGCGCCGCGGCATGCAGGTCCCTTCTTTCAAGGGCTGTGGATTTAGTGTACGTATGTGTATACATACATACGTTTAATTTCCCAAGGGAACGAAGAGAACCAAACGGTAAGATGGCATAACAACATTGGTTCTGTGGCTCCTGTGCTTGATGTAAGAAGCCCTGCACCACCCTAAGTTTCCTAAGTACCAGGAGTGCTAGCAATAAGAGTACCCTAGGTGTGCAGAATCTCCTCCATCGACAGTAGCATATGGTTGGGAAAATTGCGTTCCTGCACATGTGTGTGGTTCTTGCAACCGATGCTGCGACTGAACGCAATTTTTATTACTACTCGTAGAAAGATGATTAGTACCATTTTCTTCAACAACGACGACGTACTCCTACTCCTACTACTACTACTACTACTACTCCTCCTGCTGCTGCTGCTGCTACTACTACTACTGCCGCTGCTTCTGCTGCTGCTGCTGCTACTACTACTATTATTACAACAACAACAACTACTACTACTACTACTGCTACTACTACTACTACTACTACGACGACGAATATGATTATTACTATTACGACTACCACTACCAGTACCAGTACCACTACTACCACCATTGAATTTTCATCATGGTGTTTACGTTGGTGCACATGTCGTTCCAGTATTCCAATGCAACTCGAGGAATGACCAGCCGGCAAGCACGATGCTAACGTGATCCGTTGCTACTGTGGAGTCAAACGCTGAAGAACTTGGATTGTTACCCCATGGTGGTCCTGACACGATTGCAGGCTGAAATGGCCCAAAGGTAGTACTTACGTACCTGGGAGCCTACTATGGGCATTATCTGTTTTGGCTGCCGTCATTGCCCGCTTGCAAGTTTTTTGTTGGACAGAGTGATGGACTTCATATATGACTCCATTGGTGGGTTCAGGATTGGTCCCTTGTTGCAGCTGGCCTTTGTTGACGTTTTGGCTCAGTACCCTGGAAGACCTGTTGCATTCAGTGTGAGAAGCTCGAAGTTACACTACACAGCGGCCATGAAAGTTGTTTTAAGCTATGTGCTGGTTAAGTTCAATGTTTTGTGTGGCCAGCCAGCTGCCGCAAGCGCAGAACCCGCGGCTGAAACTAGCCTGCACGGTCGATCTCGACCCAAAGACTCGAAAAACTGAGTTCTCACGCTCGGAGTAAAAGCGCGTGGGAAGAAGACCTAGACCTTGCGAGCTTATCTCCGGATTACCGGCATGCAGAGTGGATTCTGCATGAAATCCTCCATCCACGTTTATTGCGGCTAATTACGGGCGAAACTCTGCTGGAGGAGTCTTCCATGATCTTCGAAATCGATCGGAACGATCAAAGAACTCTGCTGGCCAATTCTGTTCTGTGCCGCCAACTCGTAACAGCTTGCACTCAAGGCTCTTGCTGGGCAAACTGTTACGACATCAAAGGACCTCACCGCAAACCATGATTGATGTAGAAAATGGAATCCCGAATTGGCTTAACGTCAGATTTCGAAGTTACTTTAAAATGGCTTATTTTTATTAAATTCCTGCTTCTTTTTGCGCCCACATAGCTGTACCTTGAAATTACGAACCATGGCAGCCTGCATAGATACCGCAGCATCTTGCAAATGATTTTGCCCACTGGGCGTTAGTAGGAATAAGGGAATATACTATATAGGGATTACATAGGAATAAAATTCCCTTCTTCCCTACCCGGAACCAGTGAGTTTTAGGATTCTTCGCGTAGGGACCTTAGGAAAAGGATGTCCTGAAACAGTAGCAACTGCACCTGCCAATGCTTTGGCCGCCCTTGTTCCAACATTGCATTTCAAGCATCTTCTTACAGTCCCCCTTAAGTAGACAGAATATGGGGTATATTTGGATTTTATTATAATATACCCAAAGCCACATTGTATTATCTACTTATAAGGGGGACTGTAGTGGTAATACTGCCATTGCTACCTCAATTCGGATGTGATTGCTATGGTGGGTCATGGCAGCATTTGCCCTGGCTGCCTGTTTGGGCGGCAGCCGCGATGCACCAACTGTAGTCGCGCGAGCGCAACGCGATGGGTCTGGATCCCAGCACTGCTAGTTCCGGTAGGGGTTCAGGGACACAGGCCTTAGTGTGAGGGCTTCGAGTTCATGATGGCCCTGGGGGTACAATAGATCGGTTGACCATTGGCGTCCCTACGCCTTCACAGGAATGTATCGCCTTGTGAAGTTCGGATGCGCATGTCAGTTTGGGCAATCGCTGATGTCCCCTTTGCAACATTCTTCTGCTACGAACCTCTGTAGTCCCTTGGAACTGAGCCCGCCGTCACGCCTGCCAACCTGACTAAACCCTTAAACCCTAAACCCCTAAACCCCTAACCCTAAACAAACTGATATCATAGGCCGGCGCGCCGGCCAACCTTGCATCGCACCATACTGGTTGCCCAGCTGCAAGCAGGTCTTCATCCATCAAGGGATTATAGGATCTATATTGGGGCTATATAGGGATAATATAGGGGTTATACAGGGATTATATAGGGGTTGTATAGGGGTTTTATAGGGATTGTAGGGCTTCTACAACCAAGTCCTTATGAGAGCTTTGCAAACAAGCCTCATTATCTCATCCCAGAGGCGAGGCTGCCGCTGCATTTTGAGAACCCAGGCCTCAGACGCAAACGCAGAAATCGTCAAAGATTCTGCGGGTTTAGGGTTTTTAGGGTTTACGGGTTTAGGGGTTTAGGGTGTAGTGCAATGCGTTGTGACACTTCGGAACTCAAGATATTCAAGGTCAGCCATAGTTCAGATGCACGAGTTTGCACCAGTGCGGAGACTCTGGCTCGTGAATCTCCAGATCACTCATGCCCAAGATGTTTCGCCTTGCTTCAAGTTTAGTGTCTTTGATATATTACATAGCAGCTTCCATTTTGTTTTCCCTTATCCCATTAAATAACCCCAATATACTATATAGTAGCTTCCATTTTCTTTTCCATTCTGGCTAAGTAAAACTCCTAAACACTAAACCCTACACCCCAACTATAGTATACTGTAGTAGCTTCCATTTGAATTTCCATTATCCCTATACAACCTCCTGACAGACTCAAGGTTGATGTCAACAACATCCGTGGCCACGGCAGGGAGAATCGCTTCGCAGCTTGGCCGTTTGACCTGTCTCTTCCTAATTAGGGGTTCTACATATATGGGGGTCACATAGGGTTTGGGGTTTGAGGGTTTCCCAAAATTAGGGGTACCATTTTGGAACTATAATAGGGATTACAATCTTTTAGGGTCTACATTGGGGCCCCCCGATTTTGGGAACCTACCACTTCGTGGTGGTGGGTAAGGACTGAAGGAAAGGGTTTTCAAGCTCACCATGCGGGATTATGCAGGTATTACTTGAGGGATCCATTTCTCCATATCCTAAACCCTAAACCCAGTTACCAAGGCTTTAGGGCATTCGACGTGCAGGCTACTCTTGCATTATTATCTTCCATTCCAGCTGGCGCTCGAGTTTCCCCATGGCGGACGGATAAAAAATCTTGCGCCACTTACTTGTAGCATCCCCAAAACACTGCAATTGCCACTATTCTTCGGCTATATAGAGTGGTTCAAACTTTCTTCCATCCAACCCTAAACCCTAACCCCTTATAAATCCAAAACCTTAAATCCTAAACCCTAGATCTAAAACCCTAAATACTTGACCCTAAAACCTGAATCCTAAATCCCTATAACCCTCAACTCAGAAATAAATGGCTCAGGACATGACTTCTGCAAGCTTTCTGGCCTGGCTCCTTGCCTGGGCGGATGACAGCACCCACTGCGAATATCAGGAGGTTAGGGTTTAGCATTTAAGGTTTAGGGTTTACGGTTCAGGGTTCAGGATTTAAGGTTTAGGGTTCAGGATTTAAGGTTTAGGGTTCAGGATTTTGGGTTTAGGATTTAGGGTTTAGGGTTTAGGATGCCTCTGCGTGCAAGCAGTGGCAAAGCTCTCCCGCATTTGGATTCCTCTAAAGTATACTACAGGAGCCTCTTTGGTTTTGGTGTGGCGGAGGGGTTACATAGCAAAAGGTTGCATCAGGTTATTTGGGGCCTTTATGAGCTGTAGTCTAAACTCCTTAAAGGGTGGTTCCATGCGGGATGATACAGGGGAGTATTATGGGGCTTATTAAGGGGAATGCCAGGAGTTATATGGCGGCTACAAGGCGCCTATCATAGAGGGCTTAGGGATCCTAAGGAGCTTGTAAGGCCTCAAGCAGAAGCGGCAAGACCCAGATAGGTTGCAGGTTTTAGGGTTTAGGGTAGCTTCATGTCACGAACCTTGTTCACCTTCTTTTCGTTTTCTTCGACCTTCGAACATTCCCTCATCATACTAGTAAGATCATACCATGCACAACACCGGCCAAAAGCCTGAGTGAGTCCCGTAAAGCTAAAGCTTCAACACCCCAAGCCAGCAAGCAAGGCATGCCAGATGAACAAAAAGTAATTCGTTTCTTGGCAAAGCCGTCCGAGACTTTTGATTTGCCCTGGAGGCCCCAGCCCTGGGAGCATCCAACCCGTAAGTCACTTGAGTATTATTTTGTTTGGGGATACTATGGTACCCAACATACAGTAAGATTATTTCCTCCATTTGGGCATGATATTATGATATTTCGTATATATAGAATGTGATCCTCAGATTTAGCTCCCAAACCGCACGTAAGAATCTTTTTGCTGCTCCCCCAGGGTGCAGGTAATCAAACAGAATATTCTTAGGCTCCCAAAAAATGTCTTCGCAAAATGACAACTCAGAGTATGTACTGGAAAGATATTTTTGCCCCTTGGACTGCATGAGCTACAAGGCTTCAGCTCTTCCCCAACAGTATGTATTTTCTGGCTTTTTGGGCTGTTGTTTTTTGTGATTTTGTACGATTATTTTACCTACTTTTGGGGATCAGGTAGGAACCTTAAACCCTACAACCCTAAACTAAACTTAAACCCTGAACCCCAAACCCAAAAAGTCACTTGCTGGGCAGGTTGTTGCGGTTTTCGATCACGGCCTGCATCCTGCGGCTTTCGCCGTAGGCCGCGCCTGTGTAGCCTTCGCGGGGCCGCGAAGGTCGGATCTCAGCATTCCAGGGGTTCAGGTTGAAGTGTTAAGGGGTACCTGGAGGCCGCAAAGTATGTAGAAGAATCGCCTGTTGAAGGGTTTTGGATCATTATTTTACCGGCTTTGGGGGTCCAGGTACACAGTATTGAGATTCTAAGCGAAAGGTTCCTGGGCGCTTGGGCAGCATCCACGTTCTCCCGATGCGATCTCACTGAGTGTTAGAACCTCTTGAATGTTGGGGGTGCCACGGTTCTGAGGCCCCTGTGGATTGATTTAAAAGGGAGAGTTGTGGATCCCTCCTATGTTCTTGCGGCCCCCTTGGGACCCGACTCTTTTCGTATATAGTTGTTTTGAAGCCCAGGTATGTCCTATCTGAATATCTAAACCCTTAGGGGCTCTTCTCAGCTACTCCTGAACCCCCACACCCCTTATCCCCTGGAACCCCAATGATGGGCCCGCAAAAATCAAAACACAGCATAGGGGGCCTCACAATCATTGCCCCTGGTCCTGGACAAGCGGGCCCCAAAGCACATGCTAGGGGGCCTCTACAAAAAAGAGAGTGGAACATTGGAATTGACACAACCGCTCATGCTTAGACATGCTTAGGGAGTGGCGCTGTGCCAGGGGTCTTTACTGGAAGGTCAACATACCTATTTGCGGAGGTTTCGCTATCTTTGTACCCCACTCATAGGAACTTCCTTGAAAGCTGTTGTGAGCATGTGTCTTAGCAATCATCCCAGACCCTTCGGCGCAGGGGGAGGCCCTTCATGTAATCGGAAGAGATCACTGAAGTCACCCCTATCTGTACTGCATCAAGTACGATCTGATCTTTGCGAAGCCCTGCGCAATCTCCTCCAGGCCAGAGTGTAATACCATGGTATTAGAACCCAACTGAATCGCTGGAGTTTGAACGCAGGACCGCTGATGATTTGATGTGCCTTCTGGCAAGGTGCCGGAGCTCCGCGCTAGATCAGCGAATGAAGTGGAGATTGATTACAGGGTTTAAGGCCAATGTCCTGGAGAGCCTTGGGATTTACGCAGGCATTCCTCGGACAACTTCAAATTCAGCAGCATGCCAGAGGTGCCAGCAAGAAGCGGAGTGAAGAAGTGCGGCAAGTAGGCATCAAATAACAAGGTCCCATCCAAACCAGGAGTTTGTTCTGTTTCGGAAGCTGAGAGGTGCTGATGCATGTCTCATGTAAACTCAAGGGGCTGTTATTCATCAAGCGCTGCATTTGTCTTTTTGAGCAGCAGCTCGCTATCATTATCATCATGACCATTATTGCTTCCCAACACCTAGACCCCTGAACCCTAAACCCTAATATGATTATCCTTATGTTACCCCAAAATACTATGGTAGTTTCCATTTTCTTTTCCATCATCCCTTAGGTTGTGTACAAGCAGCCTCACAGCTATCATCTCCATCGGTGAGGCGACTTGCCCCCCATCGCCCTGTGGTTATGGCCACCAGCGACCGCCTTCTGAGGCTCTCATCTCTGAGTATGCATTTAGGTGAAGTCTACGTTTATCACGACATTGTAGTAGAATAGTTTGGCAGTATCATGTTATGTTTCATATTGTATTCTAGATACTATGGGGTCCAAGTACCCGAGGATAGAGGTGTTTATTGGGCACTACGACTACGCAGGGATTGGTCAGAGGAAGCAATTCCTCCCACCCTTCCGTTTAGGAAAGGAATTTGAGTCTTGCAGGCATCGCGCGCAATCCTCGCCGGAGTCGCCAAAGCAGCAGCCCAGAGCTCACACCCAACCTGTAGCTTCGGGTTTAGGGTTTATAGGGTTTAGGGGCTTAGGGGTTTAGGATTCATAGGGTTTAAGGGCTCTTTCCTGATGATAGCGTATTTAGTTTTATATGGTAATTTCCATAAGGATCCCAAGATCGACCCCAATATACAATGATCCGTTTTGCGTACCCCACCAAAAAGGGGACCCTTAACTTTGCGAACTCCATATTTGGGCCTCTTCTTTATAGACGCCCCTACCTGGCCAAAGCTTTTCACAAAGAGACTCACAAGGGCTCTAGGTATTTTGCCTGGAGGAAATCTTGCAATTGCTTAGGTTCGGTAGCCTGTGTACTAGGCACCTTATTTAATCCCTAGATAAACCCTCTGTGATCCCAAGATTAAATCCCTAAACTCTAAACCCTAAAACCCTAAACCCTAAACCCCTAAATGTGTCGATTTGGCAGGCATCAAAAGTCCGAGGGGTTGTAAAAACAACCCTAAACCCTAAGCCCTTGGTAAACCACTTAAGCAACCGTGGCTCTGAGGCTCCGCCGAGTTCGCAGTGAACAGCGCGGAGGAGCGGCAGGGCTTCGCCTTGAAGCGGTTCAGGGCTTATGAATTTAGGGTTTAGGGCTTAGGGCTTATGAATTTAGGGTTTAGGGTTTATGAATTTAGGGTTGAGGGTTTAGGGTTGATGAATTTAGGGTTGAGGGTTTAGGGTTTATGAATTTAGGGTTGAGGGTTTCCGGTTTATGAATTTAGGGTTTAGGGTTTAGGGTTTATGCATTTATGGTTTAGGGTTTATGGTGAGTTTATGGAAGAACGGTAAGGTAATATGGGATTACTTTGATATAATATATAGGGTTACATAGGAGGATATAGGGCTATATGGGGGTCATATATGCGGTTATACAGGGTGATATGGGGTTATATAGGGATAACTGTAGGGTTTAGGGTTTAGGGTTGGTCTTCTACAGGGACTTGAAAAGCCAATGAAAATTGGATTGTGATATGGGCAAGTGAAGCAGCATGCGAAAGGTCTTCAACACTGAGGATTTAGGGCTCTTTATGTCAAAGATTTAGGAGTTTGTTTAAGGGTCAGATTGTATGACTCAACTTGTGGCTATGATGCTGGTAGGCCACCACCGCCTTTGCCGTGCAAGCCGTTGACTGCAGCAGGGCTATCAACCCTTACTGCATGATTAGTCAGTCAGCTTTTGGTATGCCCCTGTCTAGGTTCTCCATCGCTCAAAGTATATTTGGGCCCGAATCCCGGCTGACACAATTTGTAGAGCAAGTTCCTACTTGGTTGTGTGCCCTGCAGGATCACGAGGTTTCTCAGCATGGGTCTCCTCGACTCTTGGCTTTGTTAATTGCAACCCCCACTACCTACAGTTTTACAGTATGGTCATACATTTTAACTCGGGGGTAATCATGACTAGCTTTTAGGTAACTGAAGTTACAGCTAGGAGTTGCGGCAAAAGGCTCTCGCAACAGCTCAACTAAGTACTAAGTAGCGGGTTTGCCTTTCATGCGCTGGGGCGCGTGCACAGTTGCGGAAACCAGTGGGTTTGGTGCGCTGCGGCATGCCTTGAGCCAGTGGAAACAGATGCATTTCCTTTCATGCGTATTCTTCCTTCTTCGTTGTAGTCTATCCCCCCTTCCTTGCTTGGCACCATACCCTAAACCCTAATGCTAAGCCCCATACACAGTACCCTAAACCCTAAACCTTCAACCACAAACCTATGGTCTGGCCGAAGCTTCATAAGAACTGTAGCCCCATGCAGCCCCGAACCCTCACTACTCTTCGAGCCCCACAATAAGATCCCGAACCTTAGCCCTCCAAACCCAAACCTTCCCCCATAGGGTTTGGCGTTTAGGGTCTAGGGTTTAGGGGTCCATTGACCAGGGGTAGGTTTGAACATAATCTCGATTTGTTTTTACCCTTAATCCTTATATCATCCTTATACTTAATGCCATAAACAATAATTTGCATAGGGCCTCTAAACCTACCCTAGTCCCTGGAACCTCAGGGCTTTAAAACCCAAAGCCTCGAGGCTTGCACGAGAGCAGTTCCTGAGCCTGCTCCGGGGAACTCGCGTTGCTCGGACTCTTTCTGCCTCTTTTTTCACGGTAGTTCCCAAAGTTAGGGTCCCATGTTGGTTCTAGATTGTGTTACGGCACACCGAATATTTAGGGGTACCAACGTGGGACCCCAATTTTGGGAACTACCCACTAACCTTCCCCAACCCTTTCATACCAAATCTGCCCCGTAGATTGCTATTATATATCACAGCCGCATTGATTTTGGGAGGTGTTCAGCAAAAAGAGGAGCCAGGGATCTACCGTGCAGAAAGTGCAGAGATGGGTCTGCTCTTTCAAACCAGGCACCAGGAAGGTGATGTAAGGCTAAAAAGACCAGAATTGGGTTTGGGAGTATCTGATGCTGGGATTACTATTGCTATGTCAGTGCTTTTAGGGATTTAGGGTTTAGGGTAATTCTTGAGGCTTTCACATGCTGTGGTGTCGATGGGAAGGCTGTTTGGTCGGACTGTCTGAAAATCAGCAGCCCCTCGCTCTCGGGTGTTGTTTGAGTCGTAAGGATGCGAGGAACCCTTTGTAGAACAAATGTAATACTGTGGGATGGCTAGTGGCGAAAAAGGTCGTAGGTAGTTGGGATTGTCACACTTTGCCTTGCTAGAAGCTTTGCATGCTCTTCATGTGGGTAGTTCCCCGCTTGTGGTTATAGAGTATATTTTCGGCACCTAATATTAGGGGTACCAAAATGGGACCCTAATTTTGGCAACTACCCATATCAAGCAGCAAACCACTGGGACAACAGGAACCATGGCACGACCGCTTCCTTGACATGAGTAGCATTGACTGGTCATACGGGGTAATGTAGACCCCTGGTTACTACACCCCTCCCCTTAGTAGGGATTGTGATAGGGATCTTAATATTAAGGCCTTTAAAGGGAGGGAGGTTACTAATCATGGGTCTACAGTATCTCGAAACTATGCATACTGTCGAAGCCCATACCATTGGGATCACGATCCTCTTGCAGTCCTCCTACGGGCGGTTGTCAAGATTTTCTTCTTTTGGTAACATATATATTGGGGGCCGCATGACAATGGGGACGCCAAAAAGGACCTAATCCCTAAACCCTATCTAACAACCGCTCAGTACCTCTAAGCCCCTAAACTCCAAAACCCCTATAACCCTAAACCCCAAAGCCCTAAACCTTAAACCCCAAACCTTAAACCCCCTATTAACCCCTCTTATGGCCACCTGGCAAGCCGAGGTTCCGGAGCTGCTACCTGGCCTTCGTGCTCTCCACGACGAGGCCACGGGGCACTACGAGGTATAGCGGCCATATAGGGAATATGTAAGGTTACATTAGGGATGTATAGGGATCATAGAGGGGATGTGTAGGGTTAGAATATGGGGAATATGTAGGGTTATATAGGGGAAATTTAGTGATTACATAGGGGATAGATAGGGATATTGGGGGGTCGATAAAGATCAAATAGGTTCCATATGGGGTTCATAGGGGGGATACATAGGGATTGTATAGGGGATTATATGAGGGATATGTTGCGGTCACACTGGGCATGTATAGGGGATGTATAGGGGTCATATAGGGGATGTAAATACCCTCATGTATCCACAGCAGCTACATCCGCCATTGCAGTCTATGCAGTTTTTACATACAGAACATCTGATGTCGCACGCTCAGAAGCGATGGATTCAGTCAGTTTTGTAGGAGGAAGGGAGAGAGAAGGGAGAGAGAGAGAGAGAGAGATGGCCTGCGTGTCTTGCCAATGAAAGCCTAGACTCCTCACGTTACGACGTTGCGAAGATCTTATTACGCCCGGCATCGCTTTACAGGCATCAAACAGAAGGTTCATGTTCTGGGCCATGGTTCAAGGAGTGTCATGGAAAGTTTGTGATAATGGAAAAGAAAATCACGTGGAAATTACTATAGTATAGGCTTTAGGGTTTAGGGTTTTGGGCTTGTTTGGGCTGGTTTCTCATGCTTCTGGTGCGATTCGTCCGACTTCAACGTGGCCCATGATGCAGAGTTCTTCAGCAGTTTTTAAACGAGGGACATATACCCCTGGGAACCCTGAGGACATGTGTGAAGAAATTGTTTTCCATCTTTTTCTGCAATTCACCTCCTAAGGTACCAACCCTGTACCTTGGGTACTGCCCCCCCTCAGTAACAGTTGGATCATAATTCTAATATGGTTCTATATAGCCCGTAATGGGACCCCTAATATAGACTGTTACTGGGTGGGGGGCAGTACCCAACCTGTACCCTTCTGGCAGGAGAAGAGGCAGGGCTCTGCTGGGAGCCTTAGGAGATCCTACATCGAGCAGAGGCGGGAAGGGCCAGCATGCAGCTCTCGGGATGTTGATCTACCAAAGATATTGAGGTTTAGGGTTTGGGGCTTAGGGTGTAGAGTTCAGGGTTTAGGAATATATGGGCATAATGGAAGATCAAATGGAAAGAGGATGATATTTGAAATGGACACGGGGATTCGGGATGTAGGTACCAAGACCCTCCTTAAATTGGGGACATCTAGAAGGAAGGTCTAGAGTCTAGGTTGTTGAATGTCCTGTTTCAGAGTATCATGATATCAAGAGGCAGCAAATGGAAACTACTGAATGGTATGCCAGGTTGGGTTTTGGGTCTACTGTAGGCTGTAGGGGTTGTCAAAATCATTGTAGTTTGGAGACCCTCAACAGGCCTTGTAAGAGAGGCGACCCGAAACGTGACCATGATTCTGACAACCTACCATCTAGTAGACAGCATACTCTCTCTATTTTTGT
The DNA here is from genome assembly GCA_905231905.1 of Symbiodinium pilosum. NCBI lineage: Eukaryota > Dinophyceae > Suessiales > Symbiodiniaceae > Symbiodinium > Symbiodinium pilosum. Next base: position 50,379 of record CAJNIZ010003169.1, on the reverse strand, counting down.
CTGAGAAGGGTGCTTGCAACCCTAAACCCTAAACCCTACACCGCAAACATTGTTGGGCATGTACAATCCTGGTATAGTGGGAAAGTTTAGGCTGTGGAGGGCAGGGAACTCAGCCAGTAGGTTACGAAGTGCTGACTGCACTGTATCACATGTGATGGTACTCAGACATGTTCGTAGTACAATGCCTATCTTTGCGGAGAGTGTGGTATATGTCATAGTACATGGTTTATGTAGTGCATACTAATTTCGCGACTACAAGATGGCAACATACACGTTCGTACATACTTCAGTCGATACCACAGTCGGAGCTGCTGCATGATGCCAACGCGCACCATGCCTCGTCTTCTTTATTCAACTTTATTCAAAGCCTTCAGAAGCAAAGATGCAGAGTTCGCATCAAGCATCCCCTACCCACAGACAGCATCGTTATTACTGTATTATTGGTGTTATTGCTGTTAGTGTTTTTGCTATAACCATTTCCATTTTCACTCTTCTAGTACCAGCCACTCCTGCCAAATCTATTTCTACTCCCACTGGTAGGGACCAACGTCGCATGGCGGCGGCGGGGCTGCAGCGGTGGTTCGAAGCTGAAGCAACAAGGCCTTGGTAGTGGACTTGACTCTGATGTGTGTTGTTATTGCAAGTCATGATAGTTGCCAAAGCCAACTATGAACATGTACTGTCATTGTTTATAAAGTATGAAAATATGACAATGACTGAGTGACAGCATTTCCGTATCATGAATTCACACAGGACAGATGCTGTCGCGTGCAACAGGCATCCAAAGACTTTCAGGAATTTTCGGAGATGCATACATTTCAGAGAGAGAGAGAGAGAGAGAGAGAGAGGTGATGGGAACTCATAATGGTCGCCAGTCCGAGCCTGGCCTCGCAAGTACCGACCAGACGTGAACTTGTGCGGGCTAGGGGCCTCGCCCCAGCGTGCTCGTGAGAGCGCGCAGAGCCCATAGAAGAAGAAGAAGAAGAAGAGAGAGAGTGTAAGGGGCCAGGCAGGGCATCGTGCCAAGGATCCCTGAAGCTCGTTTCACCGTCCCCCCCCCCCACCATGCAGTCATCCTTCAGCATGAGTACCATGCGTTGCGGCTTACGTATGGCGATGGTCTGCGGGGTTGACCCACAAGACTTTTGCTGAGGGCTGGGCGCGAAGGTAGATTGGTTTTAGGGTCCAAGCTGGGGGCATTGGGGGTTCAGGGAGAGCAGTTCAGGCAGAGATCGGACCTGTACTCATGCTAACAAGTGATCTCTGGCAGGCCGGGGACTGCGCCTGCTGTGCCTCGGCGGAGAAGTTTCCGTAGTGTGTTCGTGGCACTGCTGGTTGCAGTGATGGTTGCAGCAGCAGCAGACGGGTTCGGCACAGCATGCCGTCTGCAAACTCTTCCTCAAGAACTCCCCTCTGGCAACCGTTCTTAAGCTTCATTAAGCTCCCCTAAACCCTAAGCCCGAAATCCCAAGGAGCTGGGTCCCAAAGCCAGCGCCACGCTGAGCATCTCCGCTTCAACGGACGCGAACGTGCTGGCGGCGCTCGCCAGCTTAGAGCCGGCAAAGAACGAAAATCAGAGCGCCCATTTTAGGACCTAGGGTCCAATCAAGGAGGTGTTATCATGTTTATGCAGGGCTCTGTTCCACAGCTACGAAATTCAGGGCTTTTTCTGTGTCACAAGTCTAGCACAGTTGAGTACCAAGTGCTGAATACCAAACTTCGACGTAACCAAGTAGCACTCTCCACTACAAACCCCATCAACCCCACTAGAAAGCCAGCTTCCACATGTTTTTTCAGGATCTTGTCCATTTGATTCTCCATTGTTTTCATTCAAGACGCCTTAAAAGCCCGTTCCCATAGAATTCCCATGTACCCTGAATACTCCCATAGAATCTTGAATACTTTCATGGAATCCTCATATATTTTAAAAAATCCATTCAAAAAATGCATTACCACCCTAAACCCCATACCCCTATATGGGTGGTTGTCAAAATTATGGTCCCTTTTGGGGTATCCTGAATATTAAGTGCCGTAGTATAATAAGGATCAAAAAAGGAACCATAATTTTGACAACCACCCATATAAGCTTAGCCAATGAGGCTCCAGATGAAGCAGCTCTGTGCTGTCCTCACAGGGATGCAGGCCCACCACCTGAATTTCGAGTTTAGTTCTGAGGGCTTACATACCGGGGGTTAGTAGGGCCAGTAGGGAATAAGAGAATATGTTATGTAGAGATTATATAGGGCTTCAATTCCCTCATTCCTACTAGTTGCCAGGAAGTTTAGGGTTTAGGGATTGAGGGTTGAGGTCCTTGCGATCGGCCGCTGTAAAGGGCACGCTGGTTTGTAGGGTGTTTTTAGCGTGTGGACTGGTATAAGTGGTCCCCAAGAATATGAGGTTACACTAAAGGGTCCAGAATTCCGGTGTAAGACTTGTGGTAGATCCCAAGGTTCCTTGTAAAAGGTTTTAGGAGGCTCTGTTTCAGTCTTGGGTAGGGAGGAGGAGAGTCAGTTGTGTGGAGATGTATTCTGTTAGGGTTTAAGGTTCAGGATTTTGGGTTCGAGGGCTCAAGGATTTACGATTTTGGGTTTAGACTTTAGGGTTTAAGGTTCAGGGTTTAGAGTTTACAGGGTCTTGGCACTGAGTTGGCAAGCTTTTTTCTTTCACAGATGTGGGGGATCTCTTTACAGGCTTTGCCGGAGTGGGCATGTTGCTGACTGGCTGTTAGTAGGGCGCCCAGGATGTTCCCTACAGCAGCACCTACGTAAACCCCCAATAGCATAGTACAGTAGTGAGGGGTCATTGAAAGGCTATGATATACACATAACCCCTGAACCCTAAACCCTGCCGGTGAAGAAAAGGTCCGACAAAAACAACTAAACCCTAATGATTTTTGGCAACTCAAATTGGGTTGTGGTACAACAGGGACACAACACGAAGTCGCCCGCGAGTCGCCGTTGCGCATCCTATAGCCCGAAAAGATACTGTTCCCAGAAGCGTCCGAGTACCACCCAACACCTGTGCTACAATTACTATCACCAAAACCCCCAAGTATCTGATTATTACATACTTGGACCCTAAAACCTCTAAACCCTAAATATCCCTATGTATCCCTAAATACCCTTATAAATCCCTTCAATGGGAACCTTGTTATGGGTACTTGGACTCCTAGGGGTTGATACTACCAAATCCTGCATGCCCCCCGTTTTCGAGAACCCCCCCAATCACCTGGAGGTCTCGCACAACTATGAGCAGGGCCAGCAGCTTTTGCAGAACAGGGAATTCAGCACCAGGCGTGGCTTTTGTTCACCTGAAATGGTGTAGAGCGTTTTGGGCGTTTGGTTTGCGACCTGGATTGTAGGACCCTGAGCCGTAAACCTCGAGGGTTTAGGGCCTGGGGTTTGGGGCTCTTTGCCTCAGGTTTGGGTTTGAGGCGATCTGCATCGGGGTTACAGGGATTATATTGGCGGGATATGTAGGGATTGTGGGCGGTTTAAGGGTGGAGCGGATGAACGCAAAAGAACATGAGGCTGCCATTTTGGGGGTGATTCAGGGCTTGGGGGTTGGGGATTAAGCTTCGAGGGCTTCAGGCTTTCGGTATGCTTGCTGCTTTAGTTGTCTAGTAAACGGGGCAAGCAGCCAAGGGCAGACTGCCAGAGTCAGGAACAGTTACCCAGAGCCATTGTTGTGGTAGGAAGCCTTCTAAGGATCGTTGATATTTGTAGCCAGGGCCTGTTGGGTAAGGCGATCCTATCGGATCAGCTTTGGCTTCTTGAGAAGAATCGATTTTGCGTCGGCTGCGTGCGAGATCTGAGGCGCACCGAATAGCCCTTTGGGCAGGGATGACTCAAAGCAATTCAACCTACATCACTGTATTCTCGGCGCTCTTTAGAATAATTGTCAGTCTCAACCTGAACAGATGGGCGTTTCCAAAAATTAGAGGCCCCTTCTTGGCAGTTCCTAGAGTAAGGATTGTAGTGTATTGGGTCCCTATTTGGGGACCCATCTATGGAGACCCCCATAAACCTAAACCCTAGGCCCATATCCCTTCCCCCAAGCACTAAACCTTCAACCCTAAACTTTGCAGCCACCCCAAACACTAAACCCTTTCTTTCGCCAGGTCGGCCTTCTTCCAAACAGTGATGGAAATCGGCCCCGCTCTCAGGGTCCATTGGTTCGCGGGATGTGAGCTAGAGTCTGAATCCCCTTAAAGGTGGCCAAAAGGGGAGTATATGGGGGAGTTTTTTAAGGGTTGGGAAGAGGAATGCTAGGAGCTTAGATTATGGAGCTCATGCAAGGTGTTTTCCTAAACCCTACTTGGGCCCCAAAAGTCGGTAAAATTATAGCCAACAATCATTAAACACGGCACAAGAGGCAATTATGTTACATACCTTTGGTATTCAGGTAAACCTTAAACCTAGGTTTGGGATTTAGGGCTTTGGCCTGGGTACCTAAGCGCAGGCTGGGGCCAGACGGCGGGTACCATGCCGTGCAATGCATCGCTCTAGGGATCCAAGTATACAACTGATACCTACATTGGGCCCTAAAGTCTGTAAATATTACCTTATACACTGAGCTATTTGGATCCCTAGGGTCTGGGTACTGTTGTTTTGCAGGCTTGCACTTGCAGATTGTCGTGCTCATGCCAGGCTTGTTCCCCCTAGGATGTCCAACAGAGTTCTGGCATCACATCATACTAAAAGTAAATCAGAGACTGCAGGAACTCTCTCGATTATTCCAACTGTTCAGGTTGCTGCAGTGGCAGCTGCCCATTCCCTGGCACACCCCCTTTGAATTGACTTTGTTTGCCTTCCACATCTTTTCTTGAACGTTTAGCGGAAGGCATCCCAACCGCAAACTCTACAGGGCCAGGATTGTTTATCTGTAAGGGCTTTAGAGTTCCACTTGACTTTGCTTCGGAGGTAGCAAAGCCCCAGCTTGCCTTTCAAGCATGTATGCTCATGATGACTGTGGCGGTGATGCTGATGATGACGATGATGGTGGCAATGCGGGTAATGGACTGATTTCCTTTCTGCTACAGGGCGACGATACAAAATCTTGAACCCCGAGCGCATGCGCGACTCCTACGGGAAGCTGATGTACTTCCTGCAGGACCGGCGTCACTCGAAGTTCATTCTTCTGGTTTCGCTCTGTCCCAGAAAGTTGAAGAGGGTTGTATGCGCGTTATTGGCGGGCCTAGGGATATTCGCCCAATATTGGAGAAGAACGTAGAAAACACGATAGAGCATGAAATTATGTAGAGATTATGGTTGCGCAAAACTAGTGGTATTCTTTGATGGTTTCCATAACAAGGGGTATACTCTGTAATAGTATATATGAAATTGACATCACTATTCTGGTTCAGGTTTTTTGGACATCCCAGGCTGCAGGCCTAGGGTTAAATTGGGATTAGGGTTTAGGGTTTACAGCTTAGGGTTCAGGGTTTCGGGATCAGGGTTTAGGGATTAGGGTATAGGGATAAGGGTTGAGGGTTTAGGGATTAGGTTTAGGTAGAAGAGTTTGAGGAGTAGTGTTTGGGATAGGTTTAGGGTTTAAGGGTTTAGGGCTTAGGGTTTCTGATGCTATCATAGAGCGAACCCTTTTGTTACGACCCTCAACCCTAAATCTATGTTAGACCTCACCAAGCCCCAAGCTTCTTTGGGTCTTGCTGCCCAAGGGCCCTTGGTGCCAGGACTCGCGAAAACCCGAAGTTAGAGACCTACTAGAGCCGGGATCTCAGTTGCAACAATTTGGCCAGGAAACCTCACACGCGGTAGGTCTGCGTTTCTACGGGTCCTTCCCTTGTCAAAAATACCTGTAGTTTTCCCTGACGCGGATTTCATGCTGAGCTGCTGGCCGCAGGTTTGCAATGCCTAGCCTGTATGGTGACACTTCTTCCAATCTAGTATGTTACACCAGACCTTCCTTTGAGATCTTTGTGTGGAAGGTTTGCTATACTTACTGGTGGTTAGTAGGGAATGCTAGTGGAATGCGGTCCCTACAGAATCCCTATATAATGTATTCCCTTGTTCCCTACTAATCCCCAGCAAGGCTATAGATACTATGGGGGAGGGGCTTTCAAGGTTAGACCGAGACGCTTTTTTCAAGCAATTGTCCCTAAACCCTAGATTAAATCCTTAAGCCCTAAATCCCTAGACCCTAAATCTCTAAACCCTAAATCCCTAAACCTCTAAACCCTAAACCATGAAGCCCTAAACCCTTTTAGGTTTGTGACAGGCGGCGAGACTGGGTCGAAAACTATGGCTGGAGCTGAGCCATAGTCTAAAACTCCTACTCCTTAAAGGGGATTAAATAGGGGACTACTAGAAAGTTTAGGGTTTAGGGTTTTAGGGTTTAGGGTTTAGGGTATAGGGTTTAGGGCCTAGGGTTTAAACTCCTTAAAGGGGGGTTATAAGGGCTTATGAAAGGGGACACTACTGTAGCTCATCTGAGTCCCTGTGTCGACACCCCAGCCCCCCCCCAGGAATGGAAAATCACATGGAAAAGAACATGGACAATGCAATATAAACGTGGATTATGTAGAGGTTACAGGGGTTGACTAGAAAGTAATTTTCCCTAAATCCCTATATATTATCCTTATAAAGCCAAAGAAATTTGATTTTTATAGGGCCCCAAAATCAACCCGCGGTTATGGGTACAGGAAATTGGCTTTTAACTTGCTTTCGGACGATTTCGTGGAATTCCTGGCGAATATTGGTGAGTATGTTTCGTATCACACTGGTGAGACCAGAAACTCAATGGTTTATGCACGGTTCACGTGCATAACGACTTAGTAAGTAGGTTATTACTTGAGAAGACCGGGTCACTGAAATACAGGGCGTGAAGCATTATACTTACCACGTCTCCCTGACTCCCCAAGTTGGGATTGCGTTTTCAATAATCAGTGTGAAGATTTGTTACACTCTCGTTAAGGGTCCATGTACCCAATCTACTTATTCTGTACCTGGGATCTGGGTACTCCATTTGGGGCACCCAGTGTATGAACATTGAGTACTTGGACCCTAGTTGAATTCGGCTGCACATGCGCTGTTGACAAGCCTCAATGCTGAGCTGTTCTGTTGTCTTGCCAAAGGCACCCTGGTAGGGTCTTCAGAAGGGGCTGATTTTGAACCGCAAATGAAGCAAGCCTGGACCACTCCCTATTCTTCGGAACTCAACCGAGCGCTGCAAGGTTCGACATCGTGTCGCCTGTGCGCTCCGCAGCGCTCTCAACTTTGAGTTAAGGGTTTGGGGTTTAAGAGTTTAGGGTTGAACCAGGGTTCGCAGGATTTTCTGTGTTGTTTTCGAACATACTTCTTAAAGGTCGTATGGTGGCACCTCACCAACATGCAAGCAATGGGGCTTACATAGCGCTTCTGAATGCTTTTTTTCTCACGAAGCTGGGGTCCTTTTTTGGATGCTAGAACCGGGTTCCAGTACTTTACAGCATATTGGTGGGTGGCCCCTGTTGTCAAAGCGATCTACGTGCAGTCAAGCTTGATAACCTCCTTAAACGGGGTCATATAGGGGAATCTCGCTCTCTCTCTCTATATATATATATATATATATACATTTAGGGTTTAACTTTGTCGCAGAACTTCATTGATGTGCTTGGCCCGTCATGAGCCTTTTGGAGCAGCAAGGCGCATGACAAACACCCATTTCAAAATTGTAGCCAGGTGCATTTGCCGCATGTATGCTTTAAGTAGATAAACTGTAACGACACGCCGCTTTTTCCGTCTGATTGCACGAGGCATGGAGCAAATATGTGACTGTCGAGGGTCATCTTCGTCAGGGATCTCGTGCGCGGAGACGCACACATGATTTCGCTTGATATTAAGATTTGAGTGCATGATCTTTCCGCCTGGCAATGATCCTAGACCCTCCTCCCACCGTCGGTTAGGGTAGAGGTACCGCAATTAGAGGCCATATGTCGCTAATTGAGGGTACTAAAGTAGGGTCTTGGGATGAGACAAGTTCGGCTGCTATGTCAGAGAAAGGCTTCTTTCTCAATGTCGCCACCGCTTGTTAATGAATAGTAAGGACTAAGAGAATATATTATACAACAACTACATAAGACTTATATTTCCCACAAACCAGCAATAAAACTATAATACACACAATTTCAACTACCCAGACATTCTTCGCCGCAATATCGCGGAAGCCCATTTCTGAAGATGACCTGCGGACAAGTAGTTCTATCACACCCCAGACCCCCTTGTTTGTCCAGGCTCCCTGAGAACCCCCATGTAAATTAAAGAAGACCCTGTGTCAGTCTGCGGGGTAGTCAGGGTTCCTAAACGCTAAACCCAAACCCCTAAACCCTAAATCCAAACCCCTAAACCCCTACACTCCCTAAACCCTAAATTCAAGCCCTTAAACTTGATTGGATCCTGCCCCAAGGTGTGGCAGGTACTCAGCCGATCTCCCAAAGGGACCCAGCTTCTACAGGAGCTTGTCTAATAATAGTAGTAGTAATAGTAATAGTAGGAAGAATAATACTAATAGACATAATAGTGGTAATAATAGTAACAATAGCAGTCATAATAGTACTAACAATAGTAATAGTAGCAATAATAGGAGTAGTAATAATAGTAATAAGGGGTGCTCCCCAAAGTTAGGCTTCGAGGTTGGCGGTTTAGGGCTGCAGTGTAGGATTTAGGGTTTAGGGTCACTTTTCGAACGGAGTCCATGAGTGTAGATTCTCAAAGACATGGGCCGCATGTGGGCTCATAAGGTGGTGATGGGGAAATGCGTGGGCCCGTCTGGGTGTTCCTCAAAATCAGGGTTTGGGGTTTTTGGGTTCCTGAATGGGGGATATGCTTTCTGGGGGGTATCTAGACATGGGGATAAGTAGGGTTTTTGAACACTGTGGTCATGTGGGGGTTATGGGCATTGCAAGGTGGCTTGCCGGCGATCTCAGGAGAATTCATACAATAGTAAGTATATTGGAATTGCAGGGTGGGTCCTCTTTTTGGGGTGTCCGTTCAACTGTGCACTGCAGCACTTTGCCTTGTTTTCTGGCAGCAAGCAAATATCTCATGGGTTCCCCTACGACCGCTCTTTAGCTTAACCCTGTCACCTTAGTTTCACCCTCGTTTAACGTCATTCAATGATAATTACGGCTAATTGTAGCAAAGTGAGTGGGTACCTTGGCGAGTATAGGGGTAGGTGGGAGTAGTAGGATAACCCACGACATCTTATGATATCTGAGCTTTGGGCTGCTTGCTTTGCTGAGGCATGTGCCGGCGTAGACTATCCAAAGAATCATAAAGAACCCTAAACCCTCAACCCTAAGCCCTAAATTCAATTCGAAGGACCCCATGCGTTCGTGCAGGTGTAGCAGCCCGGGTTTTGATAACAGAAATCAGATTCAAACATTGCGCCTTGAGCCCAAGCCGCTCCCAAGGAAGAGCTCTCCACAGGAGCTATAGTCTAAACTCCTTAAAGGCGGGGTTATATAGGGGATTATATAGGGGACTACTATAGGGGTTATTAAGGGGATACTATAGGAGTTTAGACAATAACCCCTAAACCCCGAAAATCCCCTACATAACCCTATGTATAGCAGTTTCCATTTCATTTTCCATTTTCTTTTCCATTTGATTCTCCATTATTAAAGGGGATACTAGGAGTTTAGACAATGGTACACATAGTCCTTGCAGGACCCACAGCTCAAGACAGCTACAATGGAAATTTCTAGCGAGGCAGGGAGGGGGGGTTTAGGGTTTAGGATTTAGGGTTTAGGGTTTAGGATTTAGGGTTTAGGGTTTAGCATTTCCGAAGTTCCACTGTGCTGTAGCTGCCGTCATTTATAGCCTGCAGACTTCTGTAAATTGACATGTAAGCAGGTGTAGACCTAATCCTGGCCATCTACTTCCCCTTCTATTTGGTTTTGTAGCTAGCTCACACAGTTGGGTGCATGCATGGTTTAAGGTTATTGGAAGGCCTTTCGAACCCCAAAAAGATTTGCATTTTTGCGACATTCCCATAATATGGGAGTTTCTCAAACGAAGCCCGTACGTCCCCCACTAGGGATCCTTACAACCCCTGTGAAGGACCATGATTTTGTTGGGGTCCCTAAGGGCCCCGTTTTCAGGCTTTATCAAGCCCAGGCTCAATGGCTTGGGGTTTAGGGTTTAGTTTTGGTGGCCCGCCGCCCAGGGACCCAACAAGACTGACTTTGAGGGATAATAATGACGATGTTCGGGTCCTCTTAGAGTCCTATCATACCACTGTTGCAGGGTGGGGAGTCCTCTCAAGGTTTAGTGTTTAAGCTTAAGGGTTTAGGGTACGAGGCTCCTCATTTTCGAGTCCGAGAGGCTGGATGCGTGCTGCAACCCCCCTAAATGAGTTGCTGTTTTAGAGCACTACCCGTATTCTAATTCTAGAAGATCCTAGAAGCGAAACCTTGCAGCGCACAAAGCTGTCCGGTGTCAATGAAGGAGCCTGAATCTTTGATAGTTTTTTCTCCCTGTAGCTTGAAAGTTTATTCTAGAAGGTATAATACAAAGCACTCGGGAAGAGCACAGACCAGATCATTCAACACATTCAGGCCACTAGCCCTCAAACCCTAAATGGGGAATTCCATAATTCAGGACCCCAATTTTGATTTTCATATACCATAAATCCTTTTCGCAGCGGCTCCCCAAAAGGCTCCCTGAGTTGGAAAGCCCCCCCAAGTTGTTTGAAATGAATTCGGAGGACCCCCCACCCTGTAATAGTGGTATAATGGGAACATAAGAGGACCCTAATATGAGCCCTATTATCCCTTATAGTTTACAGGGTGGGGGGTCCACTTAAATCCTAAACCTAAACCCTAAACCCGGGTGGGGGGTCCACTTAAGTCATGAATGTCTTGCTGCCAGGGCAAGAGCCAGGACCCGAGATGACTGGGGAACCGATTGGTTCATATTAGGTTTAACCCTAAACCCCAAAAGTATGTAAAATAATGGCCCTTTGGGCTGTGTTTAGGGATTTAGGGCTATTATGTTACCTACTTTTGCTTTTGGGGCCCAGGTAACCCTAAACCCTACAACCCTGAAACCCTAAGCTTTAAAACCCAAACCCGAAGACCTAAAACTTAAACCCTGAGGGATCTTGGGCTGATGGAGGAGATTTTGCACCATCTAGATTCTCCAAGCAGCTGCTCTTCCTAGGGTCAATTGCAGCCCCCATGTTTGAATGTATACTAATGCCGTGCAGTTTGGTAGTTCATGTCAACGTCTTCACGGATCTTCTGTCTGAACGCCGCACAAATATTCCAACGTGTACCGTATGTAATTTGTAACCTAAATCTTCTTTCAGACTTATATGACAAAACAAAATGCCTCAAGAATATTTTCATCGTACTTTACAACCCAACACCCTCAACATTTCTGCTGAAAAAATTCAAAATCCTTATGCAGGGGTGGATCGGGTTTTTGGCTATTTCGGGCACTAGACTGCTCTACAAGCGCATTGGCAAGGCAGAAAAATTGATTGATGGCTTTGGGAAAATCTTGATAGAGCCCGAATAAAGCCCGAAATGTGCCCACGTAGCCAGCCTGTTTGTTCCAAGCTGTTTTTGTCTGATTCTGAGGGTGCCCTGGGGGTATCCAGCTCGTTTCCCGGTCCCTCGTTTCGTGATTGTGGGGGTGTCCTGTGTTCCTAATTACTAGACCGTCTCCTGTGTTCGCTGGGGGGTCTAGAAAGCTTGCTCCAGACCACCTTACTGTGGGAGCCAAATAAATGTCGGATAATAATGGAGAATCACAGGGAAAAGAACATGAACAACGATGCGAAAACTGGGCGGTAGTGGGGGCTCACATGGGAGCTAAGACGGAACAAGTCCTCAAAATCATGCTCCCATGCTCATTGTAGCATGATGGTAGAGGAAACCTATACCCTCAAAATGATGTTGGGATGTATTTGATCCAGCCAGCTCCCAGAGCAAAAATACCAACGGACTCTTGCAGCCAAGAACTGCATGTCCCCGTGAGCGCAGATTGCTACTACATGGATCCACTTTTCCATCATCCGCTGTTCTCTTTTCTGATATTATTCTGAAACCTGTGGTCTCCTTAGGAGCTGTTTATAGTATAACCCTGAGGTTTTATTAGCAATAGCATTTTTCGTTACAGGCTTAAGGAGACTACAGAAACTCCCAACTACCCTAAACCCTAAATCCTCAACCCTAAATCCCAAACCCTAAACCCCAAACCCTAAACCCTAAATCCTAGACATCACAAGGTCGATGGCAGATCCAGAATGAGATCAAGGCCAAGGAGGCTGACATGGTGTTTGCGTGCTGCAAGTCTAGGGTTTAAGGGTTTAGGGTTTGGTGTACCTGAACCCAAAAAGTATGTAACACAATGGCCTGTTGTGCTGTTTTTAGTGCTACTTTTGGGGACTAAGTATTGCCTACCTGGTAGTTATCTTGAGGTCTGAACCCTCAACCCCAAAGCCTAAGCCTCCTACCTGACTTGAAGTCCAGATAAGGGGCGCCAAATGACGTGCCCTACCAACGGAAAAGTTTCCAGAGATTTCATAAGGAATTCCTCGAAGCAACCGGTTTCTTAGGACGACTAGAGCGTTGTTGAGGAGCACGGTGTGGAGACCACTAGGTACTGTACGACTTTGTAGGCACAAGTGGTTGGAATAAGGCTGACTGCCCAAAGTTTCAGTTCCTCAGGAAGAAGTACTTCTCAAATTATCCTTCCTTGGCTTTCTTTTGCTGGGTTGCTTTTAAGGAACTTGAAATGAGTTACCAGAATCAGGGATATACAGTGAACAGCAGGGTTCGTAACTTTTTTAGCTTAACTTAGTTCCCTTGCCTAGTGGGTATTCGAGACCCAGGACCAAGGTCCAGAAGAACGCGGAAGTCTACAGGGTTTACGGTTAACCCTAAACCCTAAACCCTGGGTTTAGGGACCAATTGCCTGAGTAGGTGAGCATACTCCGAGGCCGCCATCAAGAACCTCGCGCACAAGTACTGCTCCGTGCAGAAGCGACGGAAGCGACACTACGGTGCCTGCCTCAAGACTCTGCAATTCCTGTACAACCCCTACATAGCCCCTCCGTAGCCTCTACCTAAGCCTTCTATAGCCCCTACATAACACAGCCCTTATTTAAACCCTATATACCCCCATATAACCCCCATGTACCCCTGTACAACTCCCTGATTTCACGGGTTTAGGGTTTCGGATGGTTTCGGCTTTGGCGGCCTGATGTCCACACCTGCCTGGGGCCTGGAGAGCCCAAGGAACTGTGGAAGTTCTTACTGAGGGTTTAGAGTTTCGGGTTACTGTGCTCCAATAAAGGATACAGCTTGGTGTGCACTGCTGCCCGATCACACAACAGGCTTAGGGATCATTCAGCTAGGTTGCGCTTAAGGCCCTTTCACTAAGTTTCCATGATAATATGGCTATATAGTAACGAACACAATTTCTTGTTTTAGGAACTTCATATGAGTTCCTTAACGGCAACCCAGTAAGTTTAGCAAAGCTGCAAGGTTCAGGACAGTCATTGTTAACATTCGTTTGCCAGGAACATATTCAGAACCGTACAAGTTTGCCATAACGTCAGCCCATGCTGGTTTCCTGCGGCTCGTTTGAAAGCCGACATCATCATTGGATGTCCTTCTCCAGGCTTTTTTGGGGGGTGGGATAGGCTTTGGAATCGTCTTACTCACATCAGCAGACAAGCCTGGCTCCCGTCCTGCGCCCTCTGAGTCTTGGCGAACACATTTCAAGTTTCAAGAAATGACGCTCAGCTCGAGATCCACATAACTGGCTGGTTATTAGTAGGGAATAAGGGAATACAGTCCCGATATGCTATACTCCCATATTCCTCACTAATCCTAAGTTAGATAATGCAGGTGATCTTTTGATCGTTTCATGCGGGGTCTGGGTTGTACAGTCGGGTCCTCGCGGTGCTGACGTACACCGCAGGCAGCATGAACTGGACTCTTCTGCGTGCCGACCTCAGTAGCTTGTTGCAAAGCATGAGCAGGGAGGCTAATGCACTATTACATGAGCTTGTCCGCAGGAATGTTTGTTTAGAACTCTGGTGCAGATACAGTAGAGTCCCAGAAAGGCGCTGATGGATCTTTTGAGCTTCGCGCCAAAGCATGCTATTACGCTGGCTATGTGCGGGATTGAAGGCTCCTACCGGGACTCCGACTCGGAGGATGCCGATGCTGGCGACGAGCTGTCTGAGGTCCGGCGTACGGCTCAGGGTGTGGGCGCGAGATAAAGGAGTCGTATGTGTTCATATCTGAGTCACACGGCAACACTGACTGAACCTTGACCATAGGTAACGACCTCCCCTGACATGAAACGCTCTGTGCGTACCCTATCATTCTGAATCTGCACCGACTAGATGAACGAAGCTTCGCAAGGAGATTTTTGTATGAGGGGGCAAATCCTGAACAAGTCCACAGTTTATGAAGCCTCTCTGGTGGAATTCCGATGTTCAGGGAGAAGAGTAGTAGTTGTCGCCTTCTGCCGGCAAATCCAATCAAGGTGTATGTAACATGGGTGCAAAAACGTTGTTCTTATGCTCATTTGGTGGTTTCTCTGTATCTGAAGCAGTGGTATTGATGGCGCAGATTCCAGTATTATCTCTGCAACACAAAACATGGCTTCTGCCTGCAACATTTGCATCCGTTCATCCACGCAACAACAAACAGAATAAGTCCAACCCTAAACCCTAAATCCTGAATAGGTTTGCAGTATTGTTCTGCATCTGTAACTGTCAAGCGCTGAGCCAGATGTTGTGAACTCGAGGTCCGCAGTTTCCCGCATGAGAATCGTAGCCCTCGCCAACAATCCCTCTACTAATACCAATTAATATTATATTCTTACTTTTAGTAGTATTTTCACGGTTTGCCCTTACTGTGAGTATTACTTGTTGTATTGAGACTACTCCGATTCTTAGTATTCCTATTTCAAGTCGTCACCATGGCTTTGGGGCTTTGTAGAAGCCACCGCTCCCTCAGAACCCTGGTATATCTGTAGTAAAATGCATACACCAAAACCTCATTCTACTGAGATAGGCACCTGCATTACAAACTCCCTATAACGCCTCTATGTAAACCCAATGTACTTTCCATTTTGGAATTTTTTGGTTCTCTATTATTAGGGTGCCGTGCCTAAACCCTGCATATGGTAGTCTTTCCGTAAATAACGAGACCCCAGTATAGATTCCAAAATTAAAATAATATAATCCTTAATATAGGGACCCCCCAAAAAGTGTACGCCTATTTTTGGGAATCCCTAAGCCCTAAACCGACAAGCCGCAAGCCGCTCCCCTAGCCTCGGTTAGCACAGAAAACGTGCGACAGGGGTGTTAAAAACAACGCTGCATATGAGTAGTATTTTATTTGGGGATACTATGGTACCCAATATATAGCAAGATTATATCCTCCTTTGGGGTATTGTATTTTACGCAAGGAATATAATCTCACTAGGCTGAACCACCAAAAAAACACTACTCATATGAGCTATAGTCT
>CAJNIZ010003169.1:21257-34770 GCA_905231905.1 Symbiodinium pilosum | reverse complement strand
TTTTTTTTGGGAAACCCCCATATGTCTTTCCATGACCGCTTCTGAGCCTCTGTCAGGATGTGGTGGAGCAGTGCATTTACTCACTCGGGGACCACAGCACTTATTTGAGGCCGGTTCAGATATGGGTTTAGGGTTTAGGGTTTAGGGTTTAGGGTTTCCGTAAAATATGACGTCCCAATTCACTCAAGATCGCAAAATACTGTAACAGGGGGGGGACTTCTGCAAGTCTTGGAAGCCCTCATGTGGAATTGCACAGTATCGTGAGGCAGTCCCTCAAAATGGTGTTACGTTCTAGTGATGCGAAATAGGGATGGATACATCTTGGGGATGTGCGTAGTGGGGAGTATTATGGGAGAAATCAGGGCTATCTGGTATTGTATCGTTCAGCAGGCGAGTCGAAGCATGGAGACATGATGCAACAAGCGGCTGCTGCATTCCTAGCTACACGGATATGGTTGGTCATGTACATCCCCTATAAGTCAAGTCTCGCAGGTTCAACCGAGAGCCGTGTGCAAAGCTCATCAATTACCTCAAGGAGCTGGCTTGGGACCACTTGTGGAAGCTCATTCTGGGTGCCCACAATCTGTACTAGTCCGTGTTTGGATTTCCTCCTGAGGAAACTTTGGGTGCATTTTCGCTATCTTCGGGAGGGTTTCCTGCTCCATGATAATGACTAGATTCCGGGATGACCTTGCGCTTGCTGGCGTGTAATCCCTGCTTTGCGACGTTGAGCCCTTCAGAGCCCATGTAGAGAAGGGCTATATACCCGCCCACTACGGCACTAACACGTACTATTTCAATCAGGGGTTATATAGGGGTCATATATGGGTTATACAGGGTTTTATAGGGATAATGGAAAAGACAATGGAAACTTCTCGTTAGGGTTCCGTAAGGGCCGTTACAGTATCTCACGTTCTCTCCACCTGCTGAAGGAAAACCATTTGGGTAATTTATACTGTTCAGTCACAGTATGTTTAATAGTCACTAAGAATTGTTGCTAGTCAATACTAGCTATATGTCAGGAGGACGCCCCCTGTTATAGTGGTATCATGGGAATATAAGAGGACCCTAATACAATCCTTATTATCCATTATAGTCACTATTGCTGGGTGGGGAGTCCACCTAATTCCTAAACCCTAAACCTTAATCTAAAGAATAGCTATATGCGTCAGCTTGCGACAGGAGTTCTTCGATCCAAACGACCCAGGTCCCGAGCCGAAGTGCGCCGTTCAGAGCTCCAAACTTTGGAGCAGCCGTTGTTAGGGAAGATTTAGGATTTAGAGTTTATCGGGTTTAAGATGTAGGGTTTAGGATTTAGGGTTTAGGGTTGTAGTTTCCTCTTCAGACTCTACTACATTAGCGGTCTTGCACAGTGCAAGGATTTGCTGCAGGTGGAGGTGGAAGTTTGAATCAACACAATTCAATCCCAAAACTTCCATGAAGCCAACATAGGCAAAACTATGGTTTTGAACCCATGGCAAGCCAAAGAGGCTACCATTCTTCAAATTCTACATGTTTTCTTGGGGCTCAGGTATCTAAACTCCTAGTATCTCCCTTAAGAAGCCCTATGATATTCCCCGATATGGTCCTCCATATAACCCCCTTCAAGGAGTTTAGACCTGGACCTCCCCCATATGCCTGCAGTGTGCAGGTACTCCTTGGCTATCGAGGAGGGAGTGAACGGTGCCCGTAGGAGACTAAGTGTTTGGGGTTTAGGGTTTAGGGTTTAGGGTTTTAGGGTTTAGGGTTTAGGGTTTAGGGTAGGGCAGAGGAATATATCATCTAGGGACTATATGGGAATAAGGGAATATAGGGTTTATATGGGGAGTATAGAATATCTTGTGTCGGGGTTATATGGGAATAAGAGAACACACATATATCATATAGGGTTTATATGCGGGGTTATAGCATATATTACATATCATATGGGGGGTATAGAATATCATGTAGGGGTTATATGGGGATAATAGAATATACTATATAGGGAGTATATAGGGATTATATGGGGATTATATTCCCTTATTCACTAGTAAGAACCGGAAAGAAGCCTTGCCCTTCGGCTGATCGTTGTTGCACATGGCAGTCTTCCGTGATGTGCTTCCTGAATGCCTTACAAGTCCTGGAGTCCTGTTCCACTCTGTTATGCTGGCAAGTATGCTCAAACATGCCAAGGCCTCTCGCATCCACATAACCGGCAGTACACGTTTGTGCTGCAGTCAATGACGCTCTGGAGGGAGGCAGGATGCATCAGACATTCTTTTTCCGTGTGGTAGGTAGACATGCTGATCTCTCGATTTTCACTTCGTTTCAACCCTAGTGACAGCAAAATCTACAAGCCAGATCCCAGTGATCCTGCGCAGTCAGGAAATGCAGCTGCATGCACTGCTTTCTTGTAGCTGTAGCCTTCTTGAATCCTGTAATTAAGTCTGGTCTCGAGACCCTCTCCACGCATGCCCAACTGCTGTTGCAGGTTCTGGACAACATGTTCCAGCTCTGGCATATTGCAGAGGAGGACTGCCAACAGAGAAAGGCCAAGTGCGTAGTATTTTATTTGGGGAGACTACAGTCAATAGTACCCAATATAGAGGAACAGTATATCCTCCTTTTGGGGTATATTACTGGATATACAGAATATTATCTTATTGAGTTTAACCACCAAAAAAATGCTGCTCAACTGAGCCTCATCAGTTTCTCAGCTCAGCTCGGAGCAACACGGCCAAGACTTAGCGGATCGGGCCGGGCCAGGATAAAGAACGAGTTGGCGGAACACTGTGGGACCTCTGACAGTCTGAGAAAAGGGATTCCGACAATAGGGGGGCCCCAGTATAGGCCCAAAATATTATAGGGACCCTCAAGAGGTACCCCCCATTTTTAGGAAACTAAGAACTTCTGCTTTACAATCCGGAAGCACATGCAGAGCAGGCCCACGACTCTAAATCCTGAATCCCTAAACTGAAGAACTTGGGCTCCCAAGTAAATACCGTCTGGTGCAGGACCTCCTGGATGAGGAGCACCAGTACCAGCTGGCCGACACAGGGCAAGGCTACCAGCGGGCCCAAAGCCCAGAATCAAAAGGGTTTAGGGATTAGGGGTTTAGGGGTTTAGGGTTTAGGGTAGTAAGGAAGGGACAGTTAAACGGAAGATGACATGGAAACCTGGGGACATAGAGTTTGGGGTTCGGGGTTAACTTGCTGCTTGTTCTTCCATTCCCTACTAACAACCAGTAAGTAACCAGCTCGGTCGAGGGTTTAGTCACCTCGTGTCTTGCATGTAAGCTACAGTCTAAACTCCTTGAAGGGGGTTACATACGGGATTATGTAGGGGAGTATTACGGGGGTTATTTGGGGGATACTAGGAGTTTAGACTCTTAACCCTATTCGCTGAACCCTATTCCTTAAGGGGGATAATAGGAGTTTAGAAATATGGCTCATGTGGTAGACGTCATCCACCCAGAGCCCAGAACTTGATTTCTGGCTGTCAGGGTCGGTGTCGGGCCATCCATCCTAGTTAGGCTTAATAGAGTTTGGGGTGTAGGGGGGTATCCGCACCAGCACTACCCGGTCCCTGAACACACTTTCAGCCTTTGAGTACGCTGACCTGAAGTGAACACCTGCGGAAAGTCTGTGCTCCGAAGGCCCACAGAACCTAAACCCTGCAACGACCCTATACCCTAAACGGGCTCAGGGAGGTCGAACAGCCAACCCCAAACCAAAAAGCCGATCAATCCAATCAACCCTGTAAACTCCATGTGGGAGTTCGGGAAACCCTAAAACCTAAAACCCAAAGCCTAGGTACAAAAGTCAATCCGCAGCGTGTTTGCCATGTCCCGGGGCCAAGACTGTATGCAGTTTCGCTTCAGAGCTTTTTCTGGGTCAGTGCACTTACTGGTGGTAAGTAGGGAATGAGGGCAGATAATCCTCATAACCCCTATAGAGTATATTCCCTTATTCCCTACTAACCCCGAGTCTGTTGAGGGCTGGAGGTTTAGAATTCAAGCTTGAGGGTAAGAGGTTGGAGTTTGCAGCCCGAGTTGTGTGGTGCTGATTTTTGGTATGATCTTTCGCGTGTGATGTGTTCTAGCTATGCCTTGGGCATATGGCTCGGTCCCATGTCCCCCACATGTCGTCAGTTGAAGCATGTGCATTTTGATGGTAGCTACCTAATCAGAGATCTACTCATTGCTGAAGATGCGACGGAGAGGCTGCAAAGGGGGATGTTCAAAGCCATCCCAGTCAGCAGTTCATACGCAGTTCGGATAGGAGGGCCGTGTACTCTCAAGGTCCCATTTTGAGTGTGTGTGCATGTGTGTGTGTGTGTCCAAGGCAGGAGTCAGCTATTGTAGAGAACTCAGGATGTACCGGGGAGTATGGGGCTTTGTTGTATAGGTTCGCGCTTTAGAGCCAGCGCCTCAACAGCATAGTAGTCGTTGATTCCAGCGAGAATATGACAGAAACCCTAATTTCCTAAATCCTAAACCCTTAAACCTGAACCCAAATCCTAAACCCTAAGCCCTATCATTGTCACTCTGCTGGCAATGAAAGCGACAAACCCTCCTGCTGCAGGCAGAAGATCCTTGCCGATGTCCAGCAAAAGGTTGGAGGCAGAATCTCCCCGTTTTAGGATTTAAGGTTTGAGGGTTTAGGGGTTTAAAGTTTGAGGGTTTTCTGGTATTCAGGGTTGGAGGGTTTAGGGTTCAGGGGTTTAGGGTCAAGGATTTACAGAACCTCCTGACTTTCCGCGTTCTTTGATCTGTGCTCCCGCAAACCCATTGGGTAGTTTCCATGAATTAGGGAACCCCAAATCCGGACCCCCAAATACTATGATCCTTACCTCAGGGACCTCCAAAAAGCATTCCGAATTTTGGGAAACCCCCCATTTTCATGGCAGACAAGAACATCCCTAAACCCTAAACCCTTGCAAAGCATAGTTCAACCCTTAGCGGCGCGGCAAGGTTTCCAGGTTCTCGCTGCTGGGTAGGCCCCTTTGGGGTATGGAATATTTTCCCTAATGGCTTTAATAGGGGACCCCATATATTAATATCTTTCAAAGGGTTTTAGGGGCCAACCCAGACTGTTAAATCAAGCTAGACTCAGATCAATCCCTAAACCCTTAAACCCTACACCCTATACCTTGGTGCTTCTAGATTCTAGATGTTACATCAAGCTATATGAAGCTCACGATTCTTGTGAAGGGTGCTTGGTCTGATTATTATGTAACCTCCTAAGGGTCCAAGGAGCCAAATAGTAGTTTTTTAGTGTAAAATATGATGATATGAATGGTATTTGGGACCTAAAACCCTATTATTTGGGTCCTTGGACCCTTAGAAACCAATGTGTTCTTGCGATAAGATAGGCCAGCTTACAGTACCAAGCCGTGACGAGACCCTTTGCTATGGGCGTTCCTCAAAATCCTCCGTATATGATCCTTGATA
The DNA here is from genome assembly GCA_905231905.1 of Symbiodinium pilosum. NCBI lineage: Eukaryota > Dinophyceae > Suessiales > Symbiodiniaceae > Symbiodinium > Symbiodinium pilosum. The sequence continues at coordinate 29,339 of CAJNIZ010003169.1, read as the reverse complement.
AGGCCCTCCACTTGAAGGTTCATGGGACTCAGTAACAACTTAAATCTGGGCTCATAACCATGCTTGTACATGGGATAACTTACATAAGTCCACTTGGGGGGATTATAAGTAGTAAGCCCAGTTACAAGTATTACTAAGATTCACTAAGTCCCGTGACCCTTCAAACATAATCCCCTGATCATACCTGTAATATGAGTTACTATTCCTCGTAAAAACCTCGTCAGAGTCGTCACATAACCCCGAAGTCCCCTATGGGCTCCTCTTTGTGAGGAACTACCCCATGGGTGAGGGAATCGGAAAATCAGAGCGAAGTGCGTGGTCTTGAGAGCTTTTTCCCTCCTTTCCTGCCTCAACTCTCCATGGATTCAGGTATCCTTTCCAGTTACCCATGGCCATTGAGATCATGTTATCTGGCATATTGCAGTACAGTATTGAGCCTCACCGCTCGGGAATTGAGATGAGACTTTGCATGGTAGGCTGGGTCGGTTCCAGCATCGTGCACCTTGGCGATCACAACGTGCCCAATGCCTCGCACTCAGGGCCACGTCTTGGGCTGAAGAAGCTCCTCTTGCTGTAGGGGCCTGATTACCCATGGAATCAATCATACAGCAAGTTTCGGCGAACGCTCATATAGAGGAAGTTCATCCTCCTTTGCAGTATATTTAGTATTTAATCTAGGGTAGGTTCCCTAAATAGGGGGAACCCAATCCAGGGCCCAACATATCACAATCCTTCTTATGGAGACCCCTTAAAGGGCACCCCTAGTTTCGGGAAACCCTAAACCCTGAACCTTAACAACGCAATCGAATCAAGACTATCATCTTACGTGTTTCAATCACCCAAAACCCTAACCCCTAAACTCTAAAACCTTAACCTCTCCAGGCGCGATAAAACATGGTAGTTTCCTTCAATAGGGGGACCCCAATAAAGACCCCAAAATACTACCATCCTTATTATAGGGACCCCTAAAAGGGTACCCCTGATTTTGGGAAACCCCTAAACCCTAAATCCTAAACCCCTAAACCCTAAACCCTTGTGCCCAAACAAAGCTACGCAACTGGACGAGCCAAGGCCTTGATGTTCATCGACAAGTACATCCAGGCCACGAGAGATTTAGGATTTAGGGTCTAGAATTTAGGGTTTAGTCTTTAGGACTTAGGGTTTAGTTTTTAGGATTTAGGGTCTGTTTTTTGTAATGACTTAGGGTTTAGGATTTACCAGGACCCCGCAGATCCCACGTTTTTATGGGTCACAGAAAAAAAGCCTGGTTCTGCATACGAAAACCTGGCTTTCAACACTACGCCCCGTATTTTGCCACTGACCTGCATTTTGTATGGTCTCACTTTTTCCTAGCGAATTGTGTGCCAAAACTATCCCAAGATTGTCCCGGATATGGACATAACAAAAGGTCAGCCGCACGTTAGCTTTCAATTCCGCACGCGCCCCATGATTTTTGCTCTGATGCGGCCCCTCCGCCCAAAAAACCTCAAGCAAGATACGAGAGCTCAAAGCTCGAGTGGCGCTACATTGGAAGCACTCACCGAATAAGCTACGGCTGTCTCTGTCAAATTTCAGTGGTCAGGTAGGTCCCGCAGAATAGGCGTAGCTTGTTACAGCGTTTTTGTCTAACGTCAAGGAACACAAAGTAGACGATCTTGCTAGGCAGTAATTGCTTGCTATACATGCAGTAGCCCAGAACAAGGCCTGCTTCAGAATTCAGAAGGTCACAGGGCATGATTGGTTTTGCCCTTCCCATTATGCGCACTCCAACCCTATATCTAATCAACAGTTCAATGGGAGCCACGCCGGCTACATGCCACATTTTATGTATTGTGCCATTTCCCACGCCAGGCAATTTTGAAGGGCATCGCTCTTAGGACGGCGATGGCCCTGAGCCATGTGGTGGTTCAAAAATTTTGCCCAAAATCTAGAACCGTCATCCAACATCTGGGTTTGCTAGGTCGAGCGCCGTTTCGTAGAAATTTGCAATTCGTCCGCAGAAGAATAAGGAGCTAATGATACAACACATTTCATTTACAAAAAATGTTGCTTTGCGTTGATTGATTGAAATGCCAAAGCCCTTCCAAGCAATGCCCTTAATTGTTGTTGATGGCACGTGTGCGCGTACTTTTTCTGCACAGGGCCTGTGGCCTTGGTCTTCGCTACCGAAATCACGCGGTTTGCCCAGATGCTTAAAAGTTGATAAAGCGTACGGTGTCTGGCAGTGGCAATCTCGACGTTCACTGACACCCGACGACCTGTGATACAAACGTATTTGAAATACAACAGGGCTCTGTCACTCTCTCCAATCTTGCGACAAGAAAGTGAGCCTTGTGCACGTTACCATGCTTTTACTGGCTGCATTAAGTACATTGCCAGACTGGTTTTCCAGCCCATACGCGCCCCATGCCGTTGATCAAGCAAGGTGCGAGTGCTATTCTGGATCCAAGCTGATGGCTGTACAATGTTTTACGCAGTTTAAGCTGGTTTAAGAAAATTTCACGGGAAATAAAAGAGAAAGACAGATTACGTACAAAATACGTATTTTATAGGTATTTCGCTCCTGTGGACAGCTGTACCCGTACAAAGGCCGTATTTTTCCGTACAAAACCCGTAAAAAGCCGTACAAAAATACGTATAAAATACGTATTTTCATTGTTTTTTAAACACTTTCTGTTTGGGAGTTTTTGCACAGGTTCAGGCAGGTTCTTGTTGGAATATCTTGCTGATGTGAAGACCACCAAAATTTCCAGTTTCAAGCCCATCAAGCATTCGTTCAAGAAAAACGTCCGCCCCTCCTTGCTCCCAGTTTCCATTGCTGGTGGCCTATTCCATGACAAGACTGTCAGAATCTTCAACATCAACAGCGATTGGTGAATGGTATGGCTGTCATAGCAACGCTTTGACGATGTAAATTTTGCACAGAGCAAGGCAGCCTCGTTTGCGAGATGAAGCCTTACACGTTTCTTGGTGTTAAATGTTTTCACAGGTTCGACGTCATTGATGAGCTCCTGGGGTTTTCCCGGGCCTCTAGTTGCTTCGATAGTCGTTGATGAGTCATTCCAAGTTTGTATCTGCAACATATTTCTTGCAAAAGTTTCATTTAGGCCCATCACTTTAGCACGGGGCAATTCTAGCTGTGCGAAATTCGTGTTTTGTTCTCATGGGCGATGAAACTTGTAGGAGTTGTTAGCTTGTGTTGCCTTGCAGGGCTAGAACCACTGTGGCGAGTCAGGGGCCAAAGCCGACAAGAGATTTCAACCCCGGTTGCAAGCTTCTCAATCCAGGTCTTTGCATGGCTTGCGACCAGCAAATTGTAGCCGGGGCAAATAATGCAATCAACTTTCGTGTCAGAAATGCAGTTCGCGCTGTTTCCGCTGGGTTTCCGCGCGTTGTGTGCCTTTCTGCTGCTTGGGTTCGCGCTTGTACCAAGCCTCTTGAGGGGTTGCCGTTGCGAAGTGCAAACTCACGGTACTGTCTAGGAAAGATGGTGAATGTGGGAGTTGCGGCGGAGGGGCAAGTACGCATTTGTAAATTTTGGACGAAGGGAGCCGGACCTTCCACGCTATATGTCTCAGCTCAAAGGAATGCACGCCTGAAAGTTCACAATGATGTCATGATACATGAACAACAAAGTCAAATATACCCGTTGTTCATGCAGAACATAGCGGAATTGGCAACACGCCTGCTCTGAAATATTGTTCTTCATGCGCAACCAATCACAATGGGAATGCATCAAATGATATCTGTTCAAAAGATACGGTTCGTGAAGTGATTACCATCAAAACAAGCGAATGCTAAAATGAATTCGTTTGCAACCGAAACGCTCAGGCCCGAATTGAGACATCCCGTGAAGCGCTGCAAAAAGATAGTTCCCATGTTTTTGGCGCACGACCCGTCTTTTTGACAAGCGTCCTATTTCTTGATTCGAAAAGCTGGTCGGCCAAAAAAAGGGAGGATCCGCGGGGTCCAGGTAGGGTTTAGGGTTTAGGATTAGGGACCCCAATGTCAAGAGATGCCCGCATTGTCACGGCCTCGTTCATGGGCTGTTCCCTGTTGCTCCTGACTTCAGCTGCTGACATGAACCCCAATATGATAGAATTAATCCCTATAGTCGTTTCCATTTCCATTATCCCAATAGAAACCCAATATGATATAATTAATCCCTTTAGTAGTTTACATTTTCTTTTCCATTATCCCAAGAGAAACCCAATATGATACAATCCCTATACAGTTCGTGGCCTGCAGGTGCCAAGATTCCTTGGACCTCTTGCCAGCAACTGAGCAAGTGGACGCTCGCACAAAACCCCGGGCCCAAGGATGACATTTACATGGGGGGTTGTCAAAAGTAGGGTCCCTTTTTTGGGTTCCTATTATAGTACGGCACCTAATATTTAGGGTACCCAAAAAGGGACCATAATTTTGACAGCCACCCACATACTCCTTGAAGGAGAGGAAAGCCCAAGTTGTAGCCAAGGAATGTCTTACAGACATTATCACAGATGACGCTCTTGTTTCACCCTAAGCCCTTAATCCTAAACCCCGAACCTTAAATCCTAAACCACTGGCAGCGCCTACGCGCCACCCATTTAAGTTTTCCAATTTCTCGCCTAGCATCGGATGCGCATGGCTGTCGTAAAAACCCTAAACCATAAACTCTTCAGCTTAAACCCTATAGGGTTTAGGGTTTAGCAAGACACAAGGTCCTGACCATCGAGAAGATTCCCGACCTGAGCAACAGCTCACGGGGGATGAAGGTGGGCAGAATTTAGGGTTTTAGGATAGAGGATTTAGGGTTTAGGGTTCTAGGATGGGGTTATATGGGTTTTAGGGTTATACAGGGATTATATGCGTTGTACAGGGAATATACTGGGATCAGGGATATTAACACCAACAATTTCAGAATCAAGTGGAAAAGAAGAGGGAACATGAAATCGACACTGGTACAGAACAGTGACAAAGCGTGAACGGCGCAGGGTTTTCATTCAGGGTCTAGGGTTAAGGAATAAGGGCTTCCGCTTTCAGGTTGAGGGGCGTTTAAACTATGGGGCTTCTGGTTCTGACACTTTCGTGTTACCATTGCTGCTGCGCCTGGTGTGGTTGCAGAGGAGCAGGAAAATGCGCCACAGATCTGTTGGCAGTCCTAAAGTCAACTTGCAGCCAGAGCAGCAAAGGTTCAGCACGAACATCCTCCCGAAACCCTGAACCCCGAACTCTTGACCTCTGACCTGCCTGCAGACCTATGTGGACTCTTTTGGCGGGGTCCAGCGACTTCAGAAGTCGCGCGCTTATTGAAGAAACCTGCAGGTCTTGGTTTCAGGGTTGATGGGTGTGAAACTGCGGCACTCAGCCAATGCAGTTGAAGCGTTCGCTTCAGCATGCCAATGTTCATGCGCACCCATTGCACAACAAACATAGCAATCTTCTTGCTGATCATCTATCTTGTAATGGAATGCAGGCTAGAATGTGCTTGGCTCCCGACAAAGGCAACAAAGCGAGATTTCGACGGGCTCCACTTGATGAAGGGCTCCCGTTCAGGGTTTGCCCAGAAGAGGCTTGAACGTGTCTTGACCCCCTCCATGTGGAGTTGTGGCCATGCCGCACGTTTCTACTCCTCTTCAGAATCCCACATGTGGACTACGGGAACCTAGCACTGGCGTGTTGCAGTCAGTTTTGGGGCTCTTTCCGTGTTAATCCGGAGGTGGTCATAAGCGGCCACCTGTCATCCGATTTTTTGCATGTTGAGGTGCAAGAACTTCACTAAGTCTAAAGCAGCAAAATTTGCTTGCTTACTGGTGGGTCGCTTCATCGAACAACAGCACAGAGCTGGGGTACCACCATGAGAAGCCAGGCTGCGAGATTGATCATGTGCCCGAGGCTGATCCTCGCTGACTTCTTCAAACATGCCTTCGACGGCAGCGGTGCCGACAACTTCTTCGATGCAGGCCTGTTCCTGATCCATCTGCTGTGGGTATGTGCTTTCCTCGCATGAAGGACTGCTGTTACAGCTGGTAGAAAATGGGACCCGAAATCTTGCACTTGCCTGCGCATTTAGCCTAACGACAACCAGCACCACAGCAGCAGAAGTAGCTGTTTCAGCGCACACACACACACATGAACATGCTGCTGGCACGCTCGTGTGGTAGGCACAGGCGTAAAAATTCGACAAGTATGCTGTTCAAAGTACATTGTACCACTTGAGGCCCTAAACCCTGCAGTTTAGGGTGAAGGACTTAGGGCTTCTTGTGTCAAACTTAACAGGCCTTCTGCCCCAAGCCAGTTGTGAAAGCCTTCGAACTTCTGTAATGTAATGTAATGTAATGTTGGAACTTACATAAGAATCAGGATTGTGGTCCCAGAGTATGGTAAAGAGTGTCTGAAACAGACCTCACCGTGGTATGCGGGGAATTATCTGGGCTTTACATTGAACGTCTTTGCTTCCTATGATGAACCCTGAACCCTGACCCTTTACAATAAATGCCTTTGCTTCCTATGATCAAGAGGCTCGTGCATTGACGGACGCCTCACGTCCGCTTGGCATCGGGCTAAGTTCCACGCGGTCATCACCAGGTCTTAGGGCTTGGGGTTTAGGGTTTAGGGCTGCTATGACTTTTTTTTAGTATTTCGTACTAGTATTGCTATGCTATTATTCCTAATACAGGTGACCTGGGCTTGTTTGATGTTACAACGACATTAGCCTGGGTTGCTGGCAAGGAACTACGTTAAGATAACTTGAATCATGAGTAATCCCTGTAATCTACCAGTACCATATACCCCTATCACGGTAACTTAAATCAAACTTCTTAACAGCAACCCGGTAGTAGCCACGCGCTGCCAAGACTGATGACGTCAACAATTAGCAGGTTAAAAGCAACGGCAGTACTGACCCTAGGGATCCAAGTATACAAATAATACCTACATTGGGCCCCAAAGTCTGTAAATATTGCCTACATTGGGCTATTTGGATCCCTAGGGTGAGATGTGCTAAGTATAGCAATGGGGATTGAGGTGGGCCTTACTGGCGTCTATGGGGTGCAAAGGAGCTGTGGGGTTAGACTGATTGCAGTATGCGCTGTTTTGCGTGGTTACGGCCTCAGCTGGGACTTGGGGTTCAGTAATGGTCTCTGCTGAAGCGGGCCATAACATGCGGAGGTGTGTTCAGTGATAATCAGTCAGCGCAAGATTTTGTCCGTCGACCTTATGCGAGTCAAAAGCCAATACAGCAAGCCATTGGAGCCTCTGCGCTAAGGGGTAAACTTGGCACCTAGGGGTTTGTTGCATTCTGGGCTGAAGGAAGCCCAGGAGAATTGATTTGCTACATGAGTCGAGGTCCAACTGGGGTTTGCGTTTGCAGCTGGTCTTCCGCTAAAGTAAAGGGATTGCCGCGATCCTCTTGCTGTTGTCGGCTATTTGTTCTTGTTCCTTCCTTATTTTGGAGACGGAGTGGTAGTTGCCTAAAGTAGGGGGAACCTAAAATAGACCCCGACATATTATACTCCCTATGATAGGGAGCCCCATAATGGTACAATTAGTTTTAATCCCAAGTATGGCTATCGTCATCTCTTGTCGATTGTCATCTCTTGTACTTGTGAGCGCCATTGTTCCTCCGTTTCTGTCTACGCTACTATTGATAGAGCACTCTGTTCCCTCTTAACCTGCAACCCTAATCGCCATAAACCCTGAGGCAAAAACCTTACTCGCTTATAATATAGCCTCAATGCCCCAACTCCAAGCACGAAGTCCTCATACCCCTTCCCTAATTTCTAACCTTAACCCCCTAAACCTAAACCCTGAACCTGGAGCACTAGGAACTGGTGCTCGTCGATCGAGTCCAAATCGTGACTTGGCTCCGCCATCAACTGTTTGAGGGTCTCCCGCACGGAGGGATCCCTTTCTGAGGGTCCCTGGAGCCACGGCTGGTAATTCCTAGAGCCGGAGCTAGATTTAGGACATTTAGGGGTATAGAAAGTGATCCATACGTTTGGTAATGTCTCACCAGAAGTGCAGCACAGGTGGGAGGTCTGCAGGAGGGTTTGGGTCTACAGCCTTGCATATGGATGCTGTTCTAAACCCCCGCCTCTT
>CAJNIZ010003169.1:0-21157 GCA_905231905.1 Symbiodinium pilosum | reverse complement strand
TGGAGAACCGCTACTAGAATTTAGAACAACATCCATATAGACTTGCTACTCCCAGTATGCCCCCAAGGCCTTATTAGTATTATCCTTACTATTATCATTTGTTGTTGTTCTTATTATTGGTATTACTATTTCTGAAGTGGCACATAGGTGAGTTAGAGTAATGGATCCGTTCATGCATCCTAGACAGGCTTGCGGCATACGGATTTGGGGTTTTCGCTTTAGGGTTGAGATCCCCTATGGGAAAGCGTTGAATGATGGGAGGAATTCTCCTGTCGACAGCCTAAGCCCCAAGCCCTAAACCCTAAACCCCAAAGCATAACCATAGACAGCGATGACTTACTACTCCCCCGATTGTGGTGGGCCATGGGACCACGGTAGAAAGCAAGCCTCTGAGAGTGTGCGGGCTTCGCCAAATTGGCGGTCCCCCTCAAGGGGGTTTATAGGGGTCATAAATCTTTATGGGGTTTAGGGTTTGCCAAAAGTAGGGGTCATCTTAAAGGGGTTTATAGGGGTAATGTAGGGATATATAGGGTTTAGGGCGCAGGGTTTCCCAACATTAGCGGTACATTTTTTGTAATGTGGTCCCCACATATTAAGGATGATAGTATTTTAGGGGTCTATTTAATGATGCCCCCCTTCCCAATTCATCGAAAAGTATCCTGTTCTCCTGAACACGTTGGGTCCGCGGGACTCATTTTTCGGGGCTTTGAGTCGAGGATGGCCTCAACATTGCCTAGCATTCTGTAGCCTCCTCCAAACAAACCTCGCGCCGCAAACTTACTGAGGGAAGTCGGAAATAAGGGAATGGAATGTATAGGGGCCTTATAGGGATCCAATAGGTAAAATGGGGCGCCTACTGTCTGTTTGAAAGGGAAGCTTGAAGGGGATTCAGGTTTGCGTCGTTGGCGCCCCTCTTTGGACCCGCTCTTTAGAACATGCCAAGAGAACGAATACATACAACAGCCAGCATGGTGTTCAACAAGAACGGCAACCAGAAAAATCATGAGGACATGGATACGATGGCGTATTTCCGTTGAACATTTACTTTTTATAAGCGGCTGAAGATAGGCTTAGCATAATCCCCCTCAACATCTAAACCGGAAACCCCAGATCCCTCCATACCCCATCACAGAAGGAGAATAGCCTTCATTGTGTCAAGGTACTTCCCGATCTTCCTTCTGACCGGTTTCTCCGGGTGCCTTCCTAAGACTGAGAGAGGAATGGCCCCTGCCTAGTAGGGAATGAAGGAACGGTGGTTTTTAGGCCTTTTTGGGGATGATCAAGGGGAGTTTGGGTTATTCCATTTGGCTATTCAGGCTGATGCCAGAATCCATTCCTTCATCGCTTGCTAAGAAGAGCAGCCCGCAGCCATTTTGGTTCCATGCACTTTGGGCTAGCAGGTTTGCCAGTTACATGATCAAGAGCACCAAAGAGATCTGGTTGCAGATCTGCGGCAACAGCTGACCATCCACACCCAGACAGTCGAAGCCTTGGAGGCAGAACTCCAGGGGCTGAGACACTTCATGGAAGCGACCACCCTAAGGCTCCTAGGACTATTTGGGGCTTTCTGGGGCAAGGTTTGGGCTTTGGGGGCTAAGGTTTGGGATCCCAGTATGAAGGTCCAAGAGCCTTAAGGCAGGGAGATGGAGACACGGCGACGCCCCTGATTGAGCTGGTGGGCTTACAGGGACCTTCTCCACACTTGGGCAGGCTGACATCCGCGCTCCAGCAAGGAACGGTGGCAGGGCAATGTAGGTAACATTCATAGACTTTAGGGCTCCTAAACCCAGACTTATAACCCTAAGGGTCCCAATAGCCCAATGTAGGTATTATTTATAGACTTTAGGGCTTCTAAACCCTTAGCCCTAAACAGGCCAATGTAGGTAGCATTTGTATACTTGGATGCCAAGGGTAGGAGCGGAAGCTAGAGCCAGCGCCAGGATATCGAGCAGATACTGTACGCCTGGCAATTCTGTGTGGAACTGGAAGAGCACTGAACAAACTTTGAGTCTAAGGTTTATCTGGGCCCCAAGAGTAGGTAAAGTGATAGCCCAGAATCCCGAAAAGCAGCCCAAAAGGCAAGTATCTTACATACTTTTGGGGTTTAGGTAGGGGATTAGGGTTTAGGCCTTTGAGATTGTCTTCTTCGACGCCTCCAGGGATCATGCAACTCGACAACAGAAGGCTGCTGACACAAAGGTATCCAGGAGAAACCCAAATGTAATTGACATGTTGTTGCACGGTAGACAAGTCTGAACTTCGTCTTCCCTCATATGATGAAACCATAGTCCAATCCAAAAGCCCACTACCATCAATATATTCTACAGCTCTTAGTGCTGAACGCTGAAACCTAAACCCTAAAGGCTCCTAGATCTCTGCATCCTAACCTGAACCCTAACACGCTAGACCTCCGAATCCAACACCCTCCCCCCCCTCAACCTCCTCCCTTCCCCCTTTCTACAGGAGCAAGGGGATGTTGGGCCTCTCACGGAATCAGCCAACTATAGAGTCCTGAACCTCCGAATCCTCAATCTTTTTCCTACCCCAGCAACCTCCCCCTTAACCCCAAACCCCTTCCGATCCTACAGCGCCGTGTTCAGGTTCGATGGCAAAGAAGGCTTCTGAGAAACTTCGGGCCACTGCGCAACGCGCCATGCAGACCCGCCTCGGTGAGTAGATATTTACAGTCTTGGGATAATGGAAAAGAAAATGGAAACTACTATAGTATATAGGGATTCTAATATAGATTCTATATTGGTTATATCGGGTTTAGCATGACCTGAGTTTACATGTTAGCTCGACAATTAAGGGAGAATCAATTGGACCAGAACATGGAAATGACATGGAGAAAGGGAGTATTTAATGGTTTATATGGACTACAGGGTCTCCCAGAATAAGGGGTACTATTTGGCGGGGCCCAATAATGAGGATTATTGAGCTTTCAGGTTTATATGGGGTACCTCATGTAGGGAAGCTACCCTTGTTATGGGTGCTTCCAAAAAGCGTCTCCTAATGTGAGCTTTGCGATAGATATCTGGTGAGTGCATATAGAGCTCCCGATGAGTCTTGGTGACATCTGGGGGGACATAAGCAAGTAGAAGCCATTGGTCATATGAGATTTTTGATTTACCACACAGCCTCTGAACTAGGAATATTATGTCTACATAGGAGCCACCTACAAATAAAGCAAGCAGAATTAAACTGTCAACGCAGGTACTTCCTCAAGAAGGGGTCACCGCGTAGCCTTCATTTTGGGTACTGCCCCCATGATTTAACAGCTGGATGATAGTTTTGACATAACTATCGTGCCCTGAATATGACCCCTACTATAGACTGTTAACCCTGAACCCTAAAACCCTAAACCCTCCCCCCCCCCCCAAACTCTAAGCCCAAAACCCTAAAACTCTAAACCCTATCATAAGCTCGTTATTGAAACTGTTATTGGTGGGGGCAGGACCGAACCTTGAACCTAGGAGGCCCACAGACGATCACTTTGTTTGGGAAGCCCCATGCAGAGGGAGCTTGACGTAAAGGCTCCATACGAGCTATAGTCTATAGTCGAAACTTCTTACAGGGGTGCTATATATAGGGTCTAGAAAGTCCAGGGTTTAGGGTCTAAACTCCTTACAGGGATATAGAGGAGTATTTAGGGGAGTATTATGGGAGGTATTAAGGAGGATACTAGGAGTTTAGACTACAGCTCATATGGAAAATGGTCGGCACTTTTTGGGTACCCGGTGTATTACGGGCCGTATTATAATCGGAACTTTACAATCTTCCACATGGCAATGAATGTGATCGCCCAGTTGCTGCAGTAAGCATTGCAGCCATACTTATGTAGCTTGTCGTGCAGTAGAAGTAGCCAAAATCCCGGTGGAGAACGATCACAACGCCTGCATCTAGCTTTTTCCGTTTGTCGCAGATCCCAACATAACTTGCCGCTTGTGAGCGCAATAGCGGGATGACTGGCAGTTGCATGATTTGCTCATGGATTCACTGACCAGCCGACCCCAGCGTCTTAGGGTTTCAGTCAAACCCCACTGCTTACGGGAACCTGAAAGAATTCAACAGGAATTCCTCACCTCCCCCCTCATAATCAGCCACCTCCACCCGCGAACAATACTGAGGTGCCACCATATGCCGGATGTATCATAATATGCCATAAAATACTATAACATACTACAATATACAAACATATCTTACAGTATGCTGTAATATACAAAAACATACTATAACATCTAAGGGGGGCAGTGGGGATGCGGGGCTTCTTTATTGAGTGTCGCCGCAAACCCTTGCCGCGACTCATTTGTAGGGCCAACTTCTTGAAGGTGCGGCTGGCCAGTAAAACCCTTGGGATCTATATAAGTCCATAAACTACCTACTTGGGGCCCTACACCCTGAACCCTAAGCCCTATAAGCAGTCCTACTTTGGGCTATGTGGATCCCTAGGGAAAGCCATGATTCACAACTTCAATTCGGTCTCAGGGGCTTCCCGCCCCATCAGGTGACAGAGCTATGGGCATTGACATAGTCCTTTTCCATGGGCCGCTGCATCATGCTTAAAGAAGGCCCCCCATACGCTTCTCATGTTCTCAAAAGCCGCGTATTCTGAGAACCCCCCCCATTAAAACCCTTATATACCCCTAGAAAACCCCAGTTTCAATTCCATGTTCCATTTTCTTTCCCATTTGATTCTCCATTATCCCAATATTAACCCTATAGTACCCTACATTACCCCTAAACCCTAAATCCTAGTGTCCATAAAGTTAGAAGGTCTTTTGCATGAATTGCAGAAGGGGTCTGTGTAAGGCCCAGTTCGAGGCCTCATTATGACTGTCGGCACTCATAGCGATGACTGGTGCGACATATGTTACGCGCAGTAGGAGTCGAAACAGAAGAAGCCGTTGCTTGATTACAAACCCGCGTATGGGCGGTAATTCTGAAACATGGCAAACGCCATGAAATCTTGATATGAGCGACCGCCTTTGGTATCCTGTAGGAGCCAAGATCAGGCAGAGATATAATTATCCAGACAGGAACAAAACCCGCGTAAAATCGATAGACCGTCCCCAAAAGCAAAACCCCCAAAGTGTTTGACTGGTAAGGATCCAACCCAAAAGCAATGATGTGGGGCATCCAGGCGAGGGATCTGGCAAAGAAACGATAGGTACGAGCACCCAAAGTCCTGTAAAACGATAGGCCCCTCAAAAAGCATTTTTTATATAACGTAGCTGTTTATAAGCAGGTTCCATGCACGAGGTACCAGTCTCGTATGCTTCTCGTATAGCCACCTAGTGCTTGTCTTTTTATTGAGGTTACGGGGCGAGATTCAAAATTGCCTGTATATAATCTGGCGTAGGACCCTAAACTAACCCCAGACCCTTTATAAACCCATAAATCCCAGTTAGTCCCAACATATCCCTGAAGGTTTCCATTGGACCATCCCGGGTTGCTGTTAGGAAGACTGATTTAAGTTGCCATGATATGGCTATACGGCAAAAAAAAGGGTTTCCTTATTTTGGTAACTTATTTTAAGTTCCTTAAACACTAAACCCTAAACACAGGGAAGTGTCCAGTACAGGACCGTACCTAAAGGTATTTCAGGGATTCATGCCTTGCAAAAAGGTCCCGTAAAAGAAAGCACAGCAGCCCAGCATCTCCTAAGAAACCCCCATACCGTACGCCCTGCTCTAGAGGCAAGGTGCCTCTGTCTCTGCCGTCAGCTAGGAAAGACTTGCCCAGCCGCTGATGCGTCAGAAACCTGCCTGTTTTGGGGGGGGAGCACTTGCAAGAACTTGTGGTCCCTGGGAGCTGACCCCTAAACTTGAGAATATACTAACGTCCACACCGAAGACTCCGCAGGCTACACGTCCGTTTGACAATCAGATCCATCGATTTGGTTTGACAGCGTGAACTTTGATAACATGAGAAAGCAGCTGCTCCATAAAGAATATGATCGCAAAGGTTGCGCCATGTGAGTTCTCCAACGTTGCATCACCGTGAACATCCCCAATATGTGCAATCCCTCTTCCGGCCAGCACTAGTGACTAGTGACAGCTGCATAAGTCTGCCAAGCGTGTTATGGTGCCATGTCCGTTATGCTGGGCTCAAAAAGCGTTCCAAAGTTTCACTTACTTAGCAGGCTTCTTTCATCAGGCTCAGAAGACGAGCATTTGTCTTAAAACCGTCCTGGTCGTTGTTCTCATTTGGAAAAGGCTCATGTAATTTTGGTTGGGTTCTCTCGCAAGCCAAGCAGAGCGGACCGTGGTCACGATGCCAAAACGCAAGCTGTACAATTCACACCCTACTGCAAGCTTGAGAGGGGACCCCTACAATGTGCCGAGAACTCCTGCAAACATCCCCTACATCCCTCGGGAATGTTTTGCTTCATGCTGTGACTGTTATAAGTGCACTTTTTGTTGTTGGCTTGCAATAAACAATCATTTGCATGTACTCAACATGGGTATCCAAACTGTCGTAGATAGCTTTGTGGGCTTCTCATGCCGCTGCCCTTTCCGCACCTTCGTGCAGCTGTCCTCTCTTTCCTGGGAGCTGCGTCTGTGGCTTTGACCCTGTGGCTCAGGCCATAGTGGAAATCTGGGTGCATGCAATTTGTTTGACCTGCATGAAACCTTCAGGACGTGGAAGTCTTAGAAATGGCATGCAGGGTTTTGACCGCGGCTCATGTCTTTGAGAGTTTGGTTTGGAGCAGGACAAGACATGTAGCGAGCGCTCTTGGACGCGGTCCGCGATTTTAAGTTCGACCGGTACAGATACACGCATCAGTGGTCAGGAGCATGTCATCAGCCAGCAATGGATTCAAGAGTAGATTGCCGGGTTGTCATGGCCATGATCATGGTCATCATCACTACATTTTTGTCCTGCGCTGTTCCCTTATCTAAAGGTCTGGCCTTCCTCCACTCACCCTCCTGTTGCCTGCCCAGACCTCTCCAAGCACCAAGACTGGATATCCTTACAAAAAAAGCTGCTACGAGGTGCTGGGCCTTCACAGACAGTCGTCCGCTCGTGCGATCTAAAGAATGTACCTTAGGTTTTAGGGTTTAGGGCTTCAGAGTTTAGAGTTTAGGGTTTAGGGGTTTTGGTTGAATTTTGCATTAAGCTTCCATTACTTTGCGGACGGTAGCCGTAGAAGACCAGCAGGCTGTGCCCTAATATAACCCCAATATATACCCTATTATAATGTAGTAGCTTCCATTTTCTTTTCCATTATCCCTATATAACCCGTTATAGTAGATATAGTAGCATTCTGGTCAGAACTTGAGCGCTCTCCTGCCTTGCTCACACCACCCTAACCCAAAATATCCCTACACCCCAGACCTTTACCCATGCTGAAAACCCCCGAGCCCCCAATCCCAGCTTGAAACTCTGAACAAACCCCAACCCTAAACCCTATAGGCTACTTTGCTATTGAATCTATTATTGCAGCTAGTACTCTTATTGCTGGTGCTTCTACTTCATTCACGTTTGTTCACAGAAGGCGTCGTTCCTGGCTCACTGCAAAGCGGTCGGCGCAAGGTTCCCTGAGATGCCTGCGTGTACCCTCTCGCTACGATTTCAGCTCAGGGATTTGTGGCCCTACTATGGCCTTTACTTTCTACGGTTTAGGGTTGGGGGCCGAAGGTTCGGGGTTAGTGAATTTGAGGTCTAGGACTCATGGATATAGCGTTTGAGTGCTTTTGCTTGGAAAAGGATAAGGGTCAACAATGAGCTTAAGCCCCAACTTGTTATGAAGGAGGAATTGAAATCTTGTGAAGCGAGGGGGTTCAGGGAATGGTGACCAAGAAGGGCTCACTTCAAGAAGCATGCTGGGATTGTGTTGGGTTTTAGGGTGGCAAGTTACTTGGCAACTTGGATGAACGCCATTGCAGCTTGCTTCGGTTTAGGGAGATACCCTTTCCTATGGAGTTATAGTCCCCCATAAGTAGATAGAATGTGGTGTACAAGGGGATCTTATTATGATGTACCCAAAGCCATGTTCTATTTACTTCAAGGGGACTATACCTGCCTTCTGCTGCATTTGAGGTAGTTTGGCTTCATGCCCCAGGCCATTGTATGGTAGCTTCCATAAAAAGCAGGATCCCAATATGGACCCCCCAAAGCTACAAATCCTTATTGTAGAACCTCGCAAAACCGGCCATCCCTGTTTATGGAAACGCTGGATAAAAAATGCACCTATTTTCCCTTTATAGCCCCTAACCGCTTGAAACCCCAAAAGGGACCCTCCCTACATCGACGCGCGCGCGAGGACTTGACAAAATGAGTCCAGCGGAGCCCACCTCGCACCTCCGTCCGGGCCTTACAGCCCTAGGGTTTAGGGTTTAGAGTTTTAGGGTTTAGGGGTTTAGGGCTATTATGTAGCGGTTGTATAAGGATATAATGACTGGGGTGTAGGCTGTCGGTTTTAGGTTTTAGGGTTTAGGCTGTAGGTTTTAGGGTTTTGGGTTTAAGGTTTAGGTTTTAGGGTTTGGGGCTTTGGTGTAAGGGCAATAGTATGGGGATGTAATGATATACAGGGTTGTGTAGGATTTGTAGGGGTTGGGGCAATAATTCATGAAGGATTGGCAAAGCAAAGGGTGTTGTAGTTAGGGAGGAACACCAGTCTTTTGCGATATGCCTTCCTTGGCCTTGGTACTGGTAGAGCTGTAAGATTTCGATTATCTCAGCACTGGGAATGTAAGATAAATCAGTCCTCCTCGAAGGTAGGTCCCTCTTACCTTTGATTGATTTTGTGGCTTGCGAGATACAGGGTTTTTTAACAATTCAGGGGTCCCTTGTGAGGGGGGCCTGGCCCATTTACAGGATTACGGCATTGGGCCCCCTAGTTTGTGGAAACTACCGTCAAAGCCCAACCGACTTTCTGCTAAACATGGAACATGTTTTGACTGTCAAGGGATCCATGAACAGAGTCTTGGCACTACATATTCTTACTGGAGGTTCGTGGGGAATAAGGGAGTACATTATGTGTGGGTTATCTGAGCTATAGTCTAAACTCCTAGTCTCCCCCTTAATGACCCCGACCCTAAACTCTAAACCCTAAGCAATACCTCTCTACATAATCCCCTGTGTAACCCCGTTTCATTGCCAGTGTCGAAGCTTCTTTTGTGCTGCTGTGCTTCGACTTTGCTTTGGTATCCTTTGCTGAGGGTTCCCTGGGCCCCAAAAGTAAGCAAACTAATAGCACAAAATTACAAAAAATAGCACAAAGAGCCATAATTTTGCAATTTTGGAGTGTTCAGATCGTAGTGTCGTGGACATTTGACCCATGTCACTTGAAGCATGATCTCTGGACGGGAGCTTGCACCGCAACGTCTGCAAACAAATAAGCTACCGCATACCTGAACAGCCTCTGCTTGACAAAGATGTACCCTTCAATACCAACAAATCGGTATTAGCCTGAGGGTAGTTCGCTTCAAGGTCATCCTCCTGTAGTGTATCCTTTGGTTATTGGTGTACCAGTCTGTAACAGGATGAAAACGAGGGGCTGTATAAAATAACATGACACAATCACTTACTATCCAACTGTTATTGGGTGGAAGTAGTACCTAACTTGGTACTTTGCCTAATATAGATTCCAAAAACCATAATCCTGATGATGGGAACCTTAAAAAAGGTACCCTACTTTTTGACCCTATAAACTCCTATATAACCCCTATAAACCTTTTCAGGGTTGTTATACCCCGTATCCCCTTTAGTAGTACCCTCTTCCCTAAACCCTAATCCGCCTGCGACTTCAGGTTTTGCCTTGGCGGACACATCGCGTGATGCGCCAGAGTCGCATTGACAGAGCTTGGGAGTAGTATTTTATTTGGGGATACTATGGTAAGTTTGGTACCCAATATAGAGTAGGATTTTGGGATCTAGGGTTTAGGGTATTGTTTATTTGGGGATACGATGGTACCCAACATCGAGTAAGATGATATCCTTCGTTGTGGTAAAGTATTTTATACAAAAAATAATCTTACTGGGTCCAACCACCAAAAAATCACTAGTCACCAATGGTGTTCGGTACCATCTTCTGAGGGGCCTTCTGCCCACCGGCTTCTAGGCACCTACCTTAAGTGCAGTTCTTGTCACATGACCTTAAAACTATCTGTGCTATCCATCTCGTTTTCAGCTACACTTTCTACCGTGGTGGTCCATTGGTCTCAGAAAACTGTAAGGGAACAAGATGGTGGGCCAAGACAGGTGGGACTGAAATCCTGCATGACTGTAAGCACCCTGAGCCTGAAGCTTTGCAATGATGGTACTACAGCAGACAAAGGTCATGCAGTATTTTCTTGCCTCAGCAGGATGCTTTTTTACAAAAAGAAAGTATTCCATGAGATGCGGCCGCCAATTGGAAAGTACCTGCATAGCTAGCAAGTATAGAGGTGACCGCGTGCTTAGACCTCAGTAATAGGTAAAATCAGAAGCTCCTATTCTACCTACTTTGGGAGGTCCAGATAATTCAAATCATGTGAGCGAAACTGTAGTCTAAACTCTTTAGAGGGCATTGTATAGCGGATTATGTAATTATATAGGGTTCCTACTATAGAGCTTATAAAGGGGGACACTGCAAGTTTAGACTAGAGCTCATTTGGTGTCAACCAGATTTACCGGGTTTCAAAATCAGGGAACCATTCAGCAGTCATTAAGGCAGGGTTGTATCATGGTTTTTGTTGGGGTGAATGTAAGGTTCTTTCCGAGTATTGGTGATTGTATATTGGGCGTCCAAGTGGGGGAACCCTCCGACAGAAACTAAAGTCTTGCCATAGTTGTAGAAGAGGCTACTTCACACTTCGCTTCATCACAATCGATCTACTCAAACTTATGTTCTACCTGAGAAAATACTCCCAAACCTTGCACCACGAAACCCCAAACTGCAAAGTCCTCAACCTTGAGTCCCAAGATGTTCAAAGTCCAAAGTCATCATGCCCCAAACGCCTGAACTAAAGCCATCATTCCCTCAACGACCCTAAACCCGAAACCGCAAGAGAAAGCGGCTCAGGTGAGTAGTATCTGAGACTATGGTACCAATTATAGAGTAAGATGACATCCTTCTTATTTTGGGTGTAGTATGTTATATGAGGAATAAAATCTCACTAGGTCCAACCACCAAAAAAACTACTCATATTGTGTATTGGGGTTATATATAGCCCCAGGGTTTAGGGTTATATTGGGGTTCAACCACCAAGAAAGCACGCTACTCAGGTGTTGCTGAGCAGTTTGAGCCTCCTCAGCGCTTGCGACCTCGCGCAGGTTCCTTCCGACTGGGGTTTACGGTTTAGGATTTAGGGGTTTAGGGTTTAGGGGTTTAAGGTTTAGGGTTTAGGGGTTTGGGGTTTTGGGGGTTTAGGGTTTAGGGTTAGGGAGTAATGGAGAATCAAGAGGTAAATCTACTGTATATGAGTGATATAGGAAGGAAGGAACTTAGGTTAAGTTACCATAATCTACATGGCACATTATGCAGAATAATGGAGTTTACTCGCAAATAGAAATCTACCTTGTATTTTGTTCTTTGAGCGATCAAGTCATTCACGGCTTCAATCAATGCGTGTTGAGGGGTAAACCCGGGTGCCGAAAGTAGCGCTATGTGAGGGACTGGCGGGCTTTAATTGGAGGTCTTTCAAGTTGAACGTGTGCTGCGGCGCAGGAGGGCAACCTCTTTTTGGGGTTACCGGGTTCTATGCTTGGGCTGCTGAATCAATTTTCTTATTCATGGGAAACCCAAAAAGGTTGGGTTGCAGTGGTTTAGGGTTTAAACATCTCTGCAGCGGCAGCCTCCTCACAACCCCGCATCTTTGGCGAGAAGATTCAGGAGCTTCTCAATCATTACCTCAGTGATCCTGAATGTCAACCCTTTGACCAGCTTATTACCCTCCCCTCTACCCTAAACCCTAACCCAGCTGTGCAGTCCCAAGGGCACCTCTTGATTGGTAATCAATTTCCACAAACGGGGATCCCCGTCTATGCCCTTGCAAATTTTGTAAGTAATTCTTGATATAGGGGCTCCAAGAAAGGAATCCCCACTTTTTGGGCGCCCCCGATTTTGACAAACTCTCATGTGAGAGGTTGCCAAGTGCTCGCGGCTCTTCCTATTGCCTCTTGGCTAGGGTTGGCGACCTCTAAACCAGAGGTGTTGCTCCTTCCCTCAAGTCTAGCTGACACTCCTTCCATGTGAGCTACTGGTATAATCTAAACTCCTTGAAAAGGGTCTATAGAGAATGATGTAGGCGTTATTAAGGGGGATACTAGGAGTTTAGACTATGGCTCGAGTAAGGCGCTGGGCCATGAAGTTCCGGGGAATTGTGAAATGGACAGCTTGATGGCACCCCCGCAACCTTCCCGGCCACCGGTTTGGGTTCAGACTCCAAAGCATCCCCCATGCTGCCGCTGCCGGATGGACCTCCTCCCACTTCCCAATCTAGACCTAAGCCCCGAAATAAGTGAGATAATGGCCCAAAACACCCTAAAACTAGTCAAATAAGGCCATTATTCTACATGCTTCCAGGGTCAAGCAGGTAGGATTCTGATGCATGATCTCAGGCTTTCTCTCGATGCCTCACGTCGACCTTCTTTAGTGGCCGCCATGGGATCCCCTGAGGAGGCATGCCGAAGATCTGGTATAGGGTTTAGGGACTAGGGTTTAAGGCGCATTAGTAGGTACCAAAAATGAGGACCCCACCGTAGACCCCAAAATGCTTTTATGATCCTTAGTAGAGGGACCCCCCCAAAAAAAGGATCCCTAATTTTGGGGAACCCGCATTTGGAGGGTCTATGGGCGGTCCACTTAGACCTTCCAACAGAAGCCTAGTGCTCACAAGAACTGGCCTATAGGCCATGACTCTGGGTCTTTGGGAGGGTTGGGAAATTGAACCCTAAACCCCTAACCCTAAACCCTGAACCCTAAACCCGGAGGTCCAAGTGTGCAGGCTGACGATTAGATTGGTCGGGGCAAGGGGCTGGGAACGAAGGAGTGATAGCAGCAGTCAGCATCTTACTCCCGGTTACGTAGACAGAAGAGGGGTATATGGGAAACTTATGTTGTTTAGGGGGAATTCCACATTCTATCTCCTTCAGGATGATTTTTCTCATAGTTTTTAACTCAGAGCGGGAAGGTTGAACGTTCAGCTGGTATTTGTAGCCCCATCAGCGTGCCGACAGACTACTCCGATTTGTCTGGATCTTTGTTCAGCAATGGACACGAGAACAAATAATTAACAGTTTTCATCTTATGGCCAATGGCCACTGGCTTCTGTGCAAGTGTGAGACCGATGACAAACAAGAACCCAACATTTTCTGCGTGAGTGACGCGGTGCCCGATCTGCAGAGATTTCTCGCTGTATACAACCACCTGCTTCCTTGTTGAAAGGCCCATACACGGCACAGCCATTCGGATATGAAGTGGGGACAGACGTGGCAGATTCATACGCCACACAGCCTGGGCTTCCGCCACCTTTGTATTTAGCCAAGTGCCAGCGGGGGACAACGACGGGGCACGCTCTTGCAGGCCCATGGCAAAATCACTGACACGCCTGCTCTGCTGGGGATATCATGTCTCCGAGTGAGCCAACCCTTCTGCTCTTCCCATTGCTATGACGCATGCTAACAAGACCCCAAACCCTAAACTAGTAGACTAGGACTTACTCCCCCCTGGAGTTTCGGCTGAGGCTGCAGTAGAGACGGCTTGAAGTTTGCATGAATCATGTGGGCCCAAGCCTGCTTTTGAGTTGTATCTCTGCGGATACCTTCTAAACGCAAATCACAACAGCATTTCCTGAATGTTACGTGAAACTCCACTTGGACCTTGGAATTGGAACACTGTGTGAAACGACCTTGTGTTGAACCCTACCTAGACGTGGTTGCTGTTCAGGAATGTAAATTACGTTCACCAGAACGAGGATAATATACTAAATAATGGGGTTTCCTTATTCCAGCCCTAAGCCCCAAGCCCTAGATGCCCTGAACCCTATATACCCCTTATTCTAGTAACTTCTTTTAAGTTCCTTAACAGCAACCAGGTAAAGCCCTCCTGAACCAAACCCTGAACCATCATCTGCCCTACCCTGCGCCCTCATCTTCCCCAACATGTGAAGCCGCACGGTGGCTTTACAAAGTATAAGTGGCATTTTCTCAAAATAGGTGGGGCCCAATGTAGACCCCAAAATACTATATTCCTTATTCTGAGGGCTCCCAAAAAGGTACGCCTAATTCGGGGGAAACCCCAAGCATTTGCGAATCATGATGCTTTGCCTCAGGGTTTTGAGTTTCCGGATGAAATCCAGAGTGGTCCCCAGATCCATCACTTAACTTCCTTTTGTGGTACTGCACTGGCTCAATGCGGTGAGTGTTGAGGGATAGTATCAGGCCTGATTCAGCAAGCTTTGTTCCTGGACAGGGCGTTGCCTAAATCTCGTAGAGTCAATTTTAGAGCGCTGGGAGCTGCAATTTCCTGGACCCCTTAGCCAAGAAGGTACTACATCCTGTAGCGCTGAGATGTAAGGAGCACACCCTTACTTACTTAACGCACATTGTGACATTCCATTTTCGCACGGGCACGTTTGTGACAGCATGGGTCATTTAAAGGAGATCCCACAAAAACACCAAAAAGAGACACCCCATACAAAGTAACACCTACCAAAGCCTCAGGATTTCCTGTTTTGGTCCCTCACATGGCTCGAATTGGGCATGCTCAAACATCTTGATCCTCCTTTTTGCACGCAAAGACTTTCAATTTGGACGGCACAAGCTTGGAAACCTGAACCCGAAAGCATAGAAGCCGCAGACCGACACCTAAAGCCCACGTAGTGCAGTATACTCGCTATAATTAACGCCAAATGCGGACTACCCAAAAAGAAACCCTGAAACACACATGCTACCCCAAACCCTATCTATCGGTATGTGTCTTCAAGGCAGCCAAAACCCCTCTCAGGTAGGGCGCACACTTCGCATGGGGCTGGGGGCACGGCCTTCCTTAGGCTTCCTCTTTGGCCCGGGCGACACCAAGAATCCCAGGGCGGCTGGGCAGAGGTTTGCGGCTAGGAAGGGGAAGAGAAAAGAGTGTAAACAGGAAGCACCTAAATCCAAAAAGTATGTGAAATAATGGCCCTAAACCCCTAAGAATAGCCCAAAAGGCCATTGTTTTACATACTTTTGGGGTTCAGGTATCCGTCAGTCTCGTAGAATTGTTTTTAGAGATTGCACGGGTGCTTCGTAATGCGCTTATCTAGGTTTGCGGTCTGAAAATCAGAAAGGCAGGTAGGTGTTCATGCGGGGCTGGTTCTTGACAGTTGTCTGATGAGTTCTAAGCTGAGAAGATTGCATAGTAAGAACAGGTACGAAGAACTGAAACTAGGCTTGCATGAGGGCTTTGGAGGACTCTGCAGTTGGAGAATGCGTCTCTGGCTGAAAGGGGTCTCCAAGGTAGACACACAGGTCAGATATTGCACTTGCGCGGTATAGAAAACACTTCCGCTGGTAAGCTCCTACACATGGCTGCGTACTACATACATGAGTACTTTTCAACAGAACCCTGGCGTAACCCATACCACGGACACCCTTAGTTCCTCCTACCATCCCTACATGTCGCCAAGGTGTTCAGGTGCGCTATGATTCAAGAAGTTCCCATATGCTAAACTTGGGAGACTTGCATGCTGGCTGGCAGCTCTGAATTCAGACAAGTTATTCAGCGCTCAAGTACGGTTGATGGCAGAAATCTTGCGCCCCTACAAGTGCACTAAGTCCCAGGAGTTGCAGTAAGATTGGGACCTGGGTGTTGCTGTATCAACAGTATGGTCCGTTGCTTGCAGAGTGGGTTGTGACAATATTCACCCATTTAGCTTCCCGCGCCCCAACAAGAAGGAACCTTCCTCCTTTCCTGGTTGGACTTGTTGAACAGAATCTTCCTCCCAGGGATGCATCGGGCGACTTCGTCTTTGTGAGAAACTCACTTCCGGTCATACTCATCATCATTGAGCCATGTATACTAGGGTTTAGGGTTTAGGGTTTAGGATACCATGCAGGCATTACACTTCAGACTTTCAAGCCCTCAGCCCCAAACCCAAAGCTCCAAACCCCTAAGCTGTAGGCCCCCCCAACAAGAAGCCATAAACCATGAACCCCAATAAACCCTAAACCCCAAACTCTAAACCCTAAACGTTAGACCCCAAACCTTAAACAAACCTACATCAAGGTCACCAAGCTCCTGGAAGGTAGCTTGGTCTTGTCCCAGCTACAATTATTACAACTCCCAGTCATAGTGCTGTGAGGGTTTAGGGGTTTGAAGGTTTGGGGTTTAGGGTTTAGGGGTTGGGGGGTTGAGAGGCTACATACTACAACTACAACTCCCAGTCATCGTGTTGAGGGGCATAGTTTTAAGGAATTGAGGGCTGTAGAGCTTAAGGTTTAGGATGTTGGGTTGAGGGTTGGTGTCCAAACAACCTGCATTGCCTTGCGGCGCTGACATCCTCCCATTCTCACTTAGGGTCAGGCAGGGTGTGTGGTAGTGGTAGGAACAGTGAAAACCTCAGAGGCCCTGAGAAACATGTGACGACGGCCATCCAAAATTCCCTACCAGCATCTTCAAAACCTTAAACCCTTAAACCCTAAACCCACCCTAAACCCCCAAACCCTAAACCCACTCTAAACCCCAAAAACCTAAACCCTAAACCGCGTTTAATTCTCGGCCATATAAATGCTTCCTCGTTCCCCTCACATCAGCGAAGCTTGGGGAGATGGCATATTTCTCAGAACGACCCCTATATATACTCCCGAAAGGGTTTAGGGGTTTAGGGTTTAGGGTTTACTCCCCTTGTAATCCCTATCTCCCTTGGGGTCCTATGGGCCCCATAACCCTGAGGAGCTTACATTTCTGGGATGATATAGGAGTTTGCAGGCTGTGAAATATTGTGGATACGAAGAAATCTGCATGATCCTATCTACCTCATACCTTGGGACTTTGAGTACTGTAGTATACTAGCGTCATGCATGATTTTTACTATCAACAGTACTTTCTGGTGGTTAGTCGGAAAGAAGGAATATGTAGTATGGGGTTTATATAGGGATCATATCCCAAACCCTATGCCAGAATCATATGGGCTGTAGTCTGAACTCCTGACAAAAAGGTTATAATATACGTTATATAGGGGACTGCTATTGGTGAAAATTTAATGGCTCACATCGAGATTATATTCCCTATCCCTTACTAAACATGAGTAAACAGTACGTAGCATGTGCCAGGGCTTCAAAAGCTTGTCGATTCATACCTCAGCCTCGCTCCAAGGGATATAGGGTTTAGGGTTGAGGGTCAAGGGGCCCTGCCCTCTGAACTCTGTTTCATTTTAGACACATCCTACTATCTAAGTTTCGGGTTTAGGGTCTCGGGTTTCCAACATCGGCATCATGAGCTTAAGTACTCAAAGTAGTGCGGCGCGGCATAGACATGGCCTCAATCTCAAGGTCTGGAAGAACTCCCAAGCGAACATGTGCTGGTTGTCAGCCACCAGCCGGTACTTGGAACCATTCTGTCACCGGTGCCAGAAGCTTTGCACCAAATCTAGTAAGTCTAAATTCCTTAGAGCCCGACTCTTGAGCTCTAGATATATCCATCAGATATCATCGGAATGCTACTCACGCTTAAGGACATCCCGAAATCTTTTGGTACACCCCACCCTGAGACTACTCGGCCTCATCCGGGGGCTGGGGTGTCCTCACACAGGGTTCTCAAGAGGGGTAGTAAACATTCTCATGATGTGAGGGTTCTGGCCTCGAACCCTGCTGCCTCATGCTGTAGGTCTTCCTCCCGAATGCCAAGTTGTGGGTGCTGCAACAGGCCCTGCAGGGTTCAAGCCTTTGTGTGTCCATGTTCCGCTGATGGCCTTTAGATTTAGGAACCCCTTTGCGGACCACCTTTTGTTCTGGAGAACGGAGGCATGAGATCTGGATACAGAACCTCATGGTAGTCAGTGGAAAGGACCGTCGTTAGAACATGTGGCATGGGCATGTTTGCAAGGAACGCATGAAAGTTGCAGCTTGTCAATATGAAGCCACCGTGCCCCCCCCTCCAGATTACGCATTCCCGTTGAACTATTTAAAGATGGGGATATGGAATATTGGGGCATGGTGGGGCTTTAATAGTAGGGGAGGAGATTACTGAAGGTATTGGAGTCATTTATGAGGTGTTCAGTGTGCTGCTATTTTGATCCTGCTCGCTTACGAGGCCTCGCACGTCTAGTAGGTAGGAGAGCACCGAGATGGAAGCGGAAATGGATCCCCTAAACCCTTATGCTCGCAGGATAGGGTATCAAGCTCATGTCATGGGCTCAATCAGAGCACCAACTGCAGAAGAAGGATCACCAAACGAAAGCTGCCCCCGGCAAAGCTTAGGGGGTTTGTTAAGTTTTAGGGTTTAGAGTTTACTTGTGCCCACATTGTAGTACAGGGCACTATACCTGTATCCGATTCCAGCACGCTCGTACATTGGATTGCTGGGGAACAGACACAGACTTGAAATACATCTCTCGGATTAGGGTTGTATTGGGGTTATATTGGGATAATGGCAAATAAAATGCAAACTACTGTTTTATATGGGGTTTTATAGGCGCAGATCTCAGCAGATTAAGTGCAATGTGGATAAATCATTGGCTGTCATAGTAATCTCTGAATGCGAGGCAGACTGCTGAGAATCCCCCTTCTGAGCATCTCCACCCTCTTCCCCTTGATTTTTTGAATTCACAGGTCTTATTTCAGGGGTTCTCAAAAAGGGATCCTAATTCTCTCAAACCCCGAAGCCAATACGAACTACGTACACTTCTACATGCCCATAGACCCCCTATAAAACCCTGGGACACGTTGCAACGGAGAAACTGCTTTGTAAGCATATGGCCCCCATTATCGACAAAGCTCATACTCTTCCCTTAGTTGCAGGAGTTTGCAGGCAAAACATAATCTTACTTGATCTCAACCACCAAGGGGCCCTGAACCCTAAACCTTGGTGCCCCCCCCACCCCCCGCCCACTGTAACAGTTGGATAGTTGGTGTAATATACTTTTAGATAGCCCTTCTTATGACCCCTAATATAGAGTGTTTGTTACAGGGTGGGGGCAGTACCCAACCTAAACCCTAAACTGACTCCTCTGTCGAGGTCTGGCGCAAGCGCTGGTGGCTCCTGGAAGCTGCACGGAGGAGACCGTGATGAGGCTCTAGACTTTAGCTGTTCTTGCTTAGGGGAATGGAAGGAGAAGAGGCGGTATTGTTATCGTTATGATTATGGCTTCGGGTTTAGGGGGCCCTAGACTCTTGTTTTTTTCTTCTTGTTGTTGAATGAACGTTGCCATAATGTTGCTGTTATCATCCGAGAATTATTGAAGGCTTAGGGTTTAGTAGGGGATAGTAGGGGTATGTCTCGGGATTTCAAGCCCAACTCCACACCTCTTCAAGCATCCGTGAGTCTAGGGCCACTGGGGTTTGTCTCAAAAAAGACGTCCTAATTGTATACCTCAAACAGCGAGATCTGTTCTAGGGTTACAGTGCCCCTTAAGTCGATAGAATATGGCTTTGGGTATATCATAATAAGAGCCCCATGTACCCCATATTCTATCTACTTAAGGAGGACTATACATGTCAGGTGTTTCTTCAGCATTCCTACTACTTTCTGGGGTTGCCTGTTTTGGGGTTCCCGTGCTAGTCCTTTTAATTGAATACCCCAAGCCAGTAAAGTTTTTGGGCGGGACCCCTAAAAATGCACCGGAAAAACATGCACACAATAACGTACACCCAATGTCCGGGTTAGGAGTTATGGAGGTTTAGGGTAAACCCTGCAGCCTAAACCCGCAACATGCATTAAGTTCCTGGGTCCCTCAAGGTTTCCAGACCTTTTCGAGGTTTGGGGGTACGTAGGATGTGGCTGTACCTGGGGTGGCTCCCAAAACTCGGACTCCGGGCCACTCCCGAAACCCCCCTCCCTTTCCGACGGCCTGCTAGAGCGGTGTTTTGAGAATTGCAAGCAAAGGATTTAGGGTCAAAGGTGTATACACACACACACACTTCTGCTTCACGGGGGTTTCTGTTTAGAGTTCGGATCTCACTCATGAGCACAGAGGTTCCACGCACACGTACGTGTTACTGGAGTAATGGAACCCTTTACCCTCAACGTAGAGGAGTGGATCCCTATGACTGTTTGTACAGAATTCCCCAAGACATCCCTGTTACGGGGCCTATGGTCTATGGTCGCTCCCCTGCGGCTCCCCCATATGGCCTTAAGCACCAACAATATCTGAAGCCTTGGCTCGCCAAACCCCAAACCCTACCCCTGCAAACCAACATCGAAAAGACTCCTTTGTAGACTCCTGTCCTTAATCAAGGTCTATACGGGACTCCATGTCTGTTTGCGGATGGTAAACTCCAATCGCTTTGCAACCCTGAACCCTACACAACTGAGCCCAAAGCTTGCTCACCAGAACTCCCAGGGATCAAGAGGGCAGCAGAGAACTGGAGCTGTCACTGATGCTTGGGGCTTTCCCAGATGCTGTGGCGTCTCCTGGCCAGCATTTTGAGGGCTCTTCTTGCATAATGTACCCGCTGAGCTTTTACGATAGGGCTTCAGGGGGACCATCGCGACTGCAAAGACTGCAAAGAAGTTCCCATCCCAGAGTACAAGCACAAGCGTCTACTTAGAAGAGGAGCGTGTACATGTGTGTCAGCAAATACATTATGATCCCTAAAGAACCCCTAATGAGGACCTTCATCATAATCCCCGAGAGGGCGCTGAGCGGCTTGCACGCCAACAGCTCGGGGGACCCCAAACAAAATGGTGACCCCCTTTTAATAGGGTTTAGGGTTTAGGGTTACAGTATAATTGTCTACAAGTGGTCTACACTGTGCCCCACCCCTTCCATTTTCCGGCAAGTTCCATTCGGGAACAAGCTAAATCACCCCAAGCTCAAATTTTCTCACAGCGGAAGCAACTGCCTGCCTGCAGCACAGCAGGTTCTTCACAAGGAATCTGCGACCTCTGAACTTTGAAGCCTTTCCTTTCGGAGAACTCTTGTCATGGAAGCTTTTCACTTTCCGTCTCAGAATTTGGCACCTTGGAATCAGCCTTAGCCCTTCTGAACATGGACAGCATCTGCCCCGGGCATAATAGGCCGATTCTTCCGCG